>VNJR01000501.1:0-11727 GCA_008042585.1 Drosophila punjabiensis
TGGTTTGAGAAAAACAATCGCTCGCTATCGATGGTGCCGACTATCGATAGTTCTCCACCTCTACCAAATACGCAATGCATCAAACTGCCAGAAAATTGTTGTACTGTTCTTCAAGATAAAAATGAATTGATTCAGAGTATTTTTCCGGAAATACAGAGTAATTACTTAAATCATAACTGGCTCAGTCATCGGGCGATTTTGGCAGCCAAAAATGTGGATGTTGACGAAATTAACTTCCAGATACAACTGTTGTTACCAGGCGATCTAATGGCTTTTAAGTCAATTGATACTGTTGTTGATGAAAATGAAAGTGTAAATTTTCTAACTGAATTTTTGAATTCATTAGATATACCTGGAATGCCACCCCACAATCTTCAGTTAAAGATTGAATCCACCTCAATTTTGCAACGGTACACGTTTGATCATCAAAAAGATCACCGGAAATATTCTTGAAGAAACTGGGAAGTTTAAAGGAAATGCGGTCCTGTTGATACCATACCTTTTAAACGGCTACAGTTTCCAATTCGTTAAGCTTTTGTCATGACAATAAATAAGTCTCAAGGCCAAACAATGTTCATTTGTGGTTTGGATTTGGAAAATCCATGTTTTTCTCATGGGCAACTATATGTTGCATGTTCACGTGTTGGGAAATCGTCATATCTATTTATGTTAGCTAAGGACAGGTTAAATAAAAATATTGTGCACCGATTAGTGTTAAATTAAATTGAATTTGAAAGAACTTATACTTTAAAATAATAAATATTACTGTTCAATGTTTAATATGTTATTACTGACAACTTTGTAATATGCTTATTGTTTTCCATTGTTTCCTACAAATAATAAACATGACAAAACAGTGTTTGCCGGGTCAACTATAATTAGTTCGGGCCCAGCAAAGCGGGTCGGGTCTGCTAGTATTTAATAAAAAGAACTAAGAAATTTTCCAACGGGACTTAAGTGAACCTAAGAATTCCTACCTCCAACCCAGGGACAAAAGAGGCTAGCGAGGACGGGAAGCCGGATCGAGGAAACCGAGAGGCTCGACCAGACCCAGTCCTCGCAGGACGAGATTGGCTAGATCATTAGACTGACCTGGCCCAGTTTTTTTGAATTTCTGGAGGATTTTGAGGGACTCCAAGGTTCTAGGCTCGCTCTAACCCCAACGGCGGCGAGACCAGAAATTTTATTTGGAGGCATAGATGCACCTAGAGCGGCCGCCATTGCCTTTTCTTTTTCTGGGGTGCCTATAGAGGACACTTCTTTGCTTTTTCGTCTAGAAGACCGACACGCCTCTCAAGTGGCGGCACCGGGAGCCAGAAGGCTTCAGCCAAATTTTTTTTTAAGTTTTAGGTTCAGTTTTAGCGTGTAGTTATTTTTTTGTGTTTTGTCGAAACTTTTTAATCAAAATTGCAGTAATATATTTATTCACAAAAATTTTAATCAATATTTTATATCCATATACGTATAAATATTTTTCTTATTCATTAGTGATGCAATATTTCATTACATATTTATTTATCCATTTTATATATATTTATTCATATTTATTTATTTATTTGTCCACATTTATTTATTTATTTATGTTTATGTATCACTGCCATATTTATTTATTCTGTCTGCGAACAAAAATTTGTACATTTTTTGTTGGGGAATTTCTGTGTTGGCCTTTCTTTCTTTTCTTTTATATGCATATTTTTCCCCACAAACCCCATCATGCAGGTCCTTCTAGGGACATAACAAACGTTATTTTAGACATAAGGTAATTAATAAGTGTTGCCACACCTACAAAGTCTCAGTTTATGCTTAAAAAGTATCGTAACCAACCATACTTCTATAAATGCAGCTGAAGAGAAGAATATAATACGCGAATTTTACAAGTTTTAAAATATAACTGACGAATAAATATATAAAAAAAATATCGTTTTACACACTAGCGCTATTTTTTAGCTTTCAAAAATTTTATTTTTATGTTTCAAGCTTATTTTAAAGCTTAGGTTAGCTTTTTTATGACCTAAAGAGTTAGCAGCACTGCTTCGGAGAGAGGACCTCTTCGGCTCCACTTAAATATCGATCAATATTCGACTTCAAATCAGACCGTCAAACGTAGTGTACGTGTTATTGGTTTCGCCCTAGATTCTAAAGTGAAAGTACATTTTGGCGATCGTGACAGGACCTGGTCTTTGTTCTAGTGGCTAAAATTATCCTACGCATAATTCACCCAGTTCGTTGGAAAGTGTTAACTTTGGAAAATATTTGACCCCCGGAGTCCACACACAATCTGTGACGAGATACCGGTCCCCTATCTATTTGTGGCGCACCGTCTTAGCGCTCCTATAAGGAAATTTGCAAGGTAAAGCTACCAACAATTTGAATTCGCCGCCTGCATTCG
The DNA here is from genome assembly GCA_008042585.1 of Drosophila punjabiensis. Lineage (NCBI taxonomy): Eukaryota > Metazoa > Arthropoda > Insecta > Diptera > Drosophilidae > Drosophila > Drosophila punjabiensis. Next base: position 2,390 of record VNJR01000501.1, read on the forward strand.
CCGACAAAAATCTACACATTACATCTACACATTACATCTCCACATTATACATCTGCATTAACGTCTTTATCGGTATTCAAAACGTCAAAATAAGGGGAAAAGATTTCGACAAAGCCAAGAATTGCATCCATCCCTTTGTACAGTTGAGCATCGTCGCTAAAAATAATCAGAAGGAACGGAATTGTTTTTTATTTCTTTATTCTCCGCTCGGAAAAAAGGAAGGTGGAAAGTGGAACCGCAATTTCAGAATTGCGGATCTTCTGGCGAAGTGTGAATTTGCAAAGCTTGCTAAAAATGTCTTTCGACGATTTCTACATTAATATCAAAACATTAATTCTAAGCCGCTCTGCCAGGCTTAAGCAGGGAAAATTGAAAGACACTTGTTTTTTAAACTCGACAACTGCACAGTCGCATCATGTTCGCCCAAGTTTCCCAAGCTCGATGGACAGTACAGCGACTACAACTGATTCATCACCGTTTAAGTTCAAATATCCTCTTAGTTGCTAATCCGACGTAACCTTTAGTATTGTATCCTTGTTCCAAGTTTCCAAAAGAAACTATCCCAAGGCCTTAAGTCGACCCAAGGAATGATACGACAAGAAGGTACTCATCTTTTTCGAACACATGTCTAGTCTGTGCAACCTATCCAGCATGAAGCCAGCTCACTCAAATTTGCTTCTTGATATTTTGGACATTGTGTCGGCCAAACGCGGGTCGCTTTTTACGGAGACAGATATATATAGATGAGCGTTTTAATTTTGCTAAACAATTATTATTGTGTATAAATTGTCTTTGGAAAAGGCACCTGGTGGCTAAATATACTTCAAGATTCAAATGCCGTGGATCGCACCACACATGTTTGCATCGATTCACACAAGCTTCTTAGCAGGTAAGCACAGCGCCGCCGATGGAGGACTGGGCACAAAGGGAGTTAACCGCCACTCGAGCAGTATGTCAACTTGCTCGCCAGTGCAAAGGAGCTGATGTACGTGCGAAAATGAAGTTCTCTGTCAGCACAAGCATTAAATCAAGGGACAATAGGCACTCGATTTGACCATACCATAAAATATTGTCAAAACGACGAAACCTGCGGGACATGTGCCCTACCCAAAAAGAGCCCCATACCCTGCACTCAGACAAAATGCGCAAACTGTGGCGAAGATCATCCGGTTTCTTTCTCCAGCTGCAAGAGATATTAACAAGAAAAAAAAAATAATAATGCGTATAAAAACTAAAAACAAGTGTAGCGCGAGGGAAGCCAAGGCTCTCTATCGACAAACCCAAGCCCAACAAACCAACTCGCACAGCTACGCCGCAGCAGCTGCTAAACTTACAATCCATTCGGCTAAACCAAAGACCACACCGACGTCATCATCGACAGTATTATCAGTAAAAACGACTTCAGCGGGAACTCACTCGGGATCCCAATCGACAGACGAAAGCATCAAACACCAAAACAAAACTCCGACTTCGCTGTAAAAAATCACAACACACTCCACACCCGAAATCCATACCCAATTTCTCACATCAACTCTCTCGTCTTCGCATGGAAGACATCCCATCACAGAACTACCTGCCCAAGTCAAATTGAAGCTCAACCACATCAAGTCCAAGCAGCTGCTCCACAGAAGATGACGAAATGGGCGACCCAGACTTATAGTCAAAGTTGCCCATATCAGAACTTACATCAATTAAAATCTAACAATATCAATTACCCAATGGAACCTTAACGGTTACATTAATAACTATTATGAACTCTTACTCTTAATTAAGTCGAAAAATCCGGATGTAATCTGTTTACAAGAAACACATCTCCTCAGCGCAGATATCATAAGAATCATCAAAACTCCAAACAACCCAGTAGTGCTAGTTGGGGATATCAATTCGTGGGACCCGAATTGGGGGTCACCAGCCCCCAACACCCGGGGAAACAACTTCAATAACGCCCTAAACTAAACCAGTTTAATCGTTCTTATAGATATTTCACGCAAGCATTTTTCGACACATCGCACCTGTACTCATGTCGACATTACTGCAACCTCCCCAAAACTTTGTGACAGATGCTACTGGTCAACATCACCGGATTTGTACGGCAAATTGCACGATCACTTCCCATTATACACCCAAATTTAGATTGAACAGAACTCCGAAAAAAACACGCCTCCTCCTAGATATAAAATAGACCATGCAAATTGGGAAAAATTTAAATCAGAAACTAGAAGTTATCTCCAACCAGCAATGTCGAATATCATTAATCATAAAGTCGCCCTTTTGACCTGTGCTATACGTAAAGCAGCCAACTGCTCCATGCCCCAAACCAAGAGTATACCGCACAAAAGAAAGGTGGTCTGGTGGAATTCTGATCTCAGCAAGCTTCGCCAACAAAAACAAATACACTGGTATACGTACAAGCGGAACATGTCCACCGAAAATCTACTAGCATACAAAAAATGTAATGCCGAATTTAAAAAACTAGCAAAGCAATGTAAAAAAAATTCATTGATCAACTTTACCTCCGCAATAAACCCACTCTCTTCAAGGAAGAAAATTTGGTCCGATTTAAAAAACCTCAATGGGAACCCAAGCTCCAAAATAAAATACATCAAAACTAATAACTCTCTCCTGTCCGATCAATACCAAATCTGGGGATCAGTGGTCAGAGTATTCTGATGATCGCCATTTTTCTAATGTATATGTAGTGTCGACGGTCGTTAATTGTTATAGATAGTCAGTATTTAGTGATCGAGTATTTTCTGAACTAGTCCGAAGATTGTAGGGATTTTTCGCGGTAATGTGAAACGGGCACATTGAAGAAGCCCTTATAAAATGCCGGGAAAATTAGCTTTTCATTGTCGTGCAGAATTAGAAGGACACACTGCGGTATGTTAAGCTTTAGTTGAAATTGTGTGAGGTTAAGTTATGGCTATTTCAGAATAAAACGCGCTGAGCTACGCGAAACCACGGCTCTGGCCGACGGTACAACAACATCCAGTCTACCCTTCCTTTGGGAAGTATCGTTTAAGGCAACTCCATGTGACGCACTACAAAGAAAGTGTACTAGCCGAAGAATACGCACCTACCCGTATAAAACTATCCGCCCAATATCTGGAATATCAGATTACTCCTTTTGAACTAGAAGCCATAATTCACCACGCCAAAGGAAAGACTCCAGGTTTTGACAGAATCTCGTACCCTATGCTTCGCCAACTGCCACCAGAAGTCAAACTCGCATTAATAGATATATATAACGATATCCAGATGCTCTCTCGTTCAGAAACCACGTAACCATAGTGACTTCGAGAAAGCGTTTGACCGCGTTGGTACACATGTCGTACTGAAGCAACTCGAAGCCTGGGGGGTCGGTCCGAAGATTTTCCACACTATGAAAGCCTTCATAAGTCGGCACATGTTCCGGGTCCGAGTGCCCAACTCGATTTCAGAATCCTTCAAACTACATAACGGTATTCCCCAAGGGTCTTCGCTATCCGTAGTCTTATTTACAATAGCATTTGAAAAACTAAACTCCATACTATCACACAAATAAATCAATCTATCCGTTTAAGCAGACGATGCCATACTATATATACAAATCAAAGACCCGAAACTAGTAATGGAAACTTTCTCCAAAATTTTAACCGACATACAAAATTAGGAAGAACTCTCGGGTGCAACTCTTGCATTAGAAAAATTTAAAATTTTGCACAAATGTCGTAAGCACAAATGTACCATGCCACAACTAATTTAAGATAAGAAAACTATTAATTACATTGAAAATCTAAAGATTCTGGGAGTCACTTTTGACCAAAAATTTAACTTTAAAAAACATTGTAATAATCTCAGGCAAAATTTGAACAATAGGTTTAATGTAATTAAATATCTCTTATCCAAATTCTCATATATACACACCAATACACTAATAAACATCACTCGGGCTCTGACGCTATCTAAGATCGACTACGCATTGCCCATATATGGATGGGCCACAAACGCCAACATAAAGACTCTTCAAGCGCCATATCACACAGCTGTTCGTCGGTGCCTAAACGCTTTTCCAACATCACCAACTAAATGTATCTTAGCAGAGGCAGGGCTTCCATCTATCCCTGATAGGCTGCTGGAAACCACATTCCAGCTCATTCCTAAACTGAAGCACATACCAAACAGAATTCTTCGCAAACTTTACATCAATGCCCTTCAATCCAAAAGAACCTACAAGGTAAAATCCACAATCCGTCGAGACGCAGCCTTCGCAAAAGAAATAAATTCTATCGACACTCCACCGATCACACGAGCTACATGCGCCCCGTCGTGGCTGCTTCACAGCTCTTCCTTCAACACAACTTTGCACAGTCAAAATAAAACTGACACTAGCTTTTAAACAGCTATTCCTAACGGAAAGTGATGCGTATCACGACAAAGAATGGCTTTTCACAGAGGGGTCCTTAAGGAATAACTCAGCTGCCTTTGCAGTAGTAGACCCAAACAATGTCATACAGTCCTGTGGAATCCTGCCCCCACATTCAACAGTATTCACAGCCGAAGCCCATGCCGTCTTAAATGCGTGCAAAATAGCGGAAGCGAGCAAGAAACCTCATGTGATCTTCACAGACAGCCTGTCAACAATTATGGCCATCCAAAATCTCTTCTTTAAAAACCAGATAATTTCCTAAATTCGCGGTTTGCTTACCAAGAAACACGGACACATAAACATATTCTGGGTCCCCAGTCACGTGGGTATAGAGGGGAATGAAAACGCAGATGGAGCAGCCCAATACGCCTCTTTTATCCCCATTTTAAATGAACCATCATTAGAGGCATAAAGCTTAAAACATGAAATACGTAATCACATAAAACAATTAAAAGACACTAGCTGGACAACCTTCAACCATTGGTATAAACAATTCAACAAAGACCCAGGTGGCATAAAGATAACACCAAAAATAAACAAACCCAAATGGTCAGCGTACATACGTCTACGAATAGGTCATACAGCGCTTACTCATGAACATTTATTAACAAATTCCAGCCCGCCTTCATGCCCCTGCGGACATAATCTTTCAGTCCAACAAATAATAGCAGAATGTCCAAAACTTGAAAACATCAAAGCCCGAATATTTTCCACAACTTTACCCATATTAGCTCTTACCAACCCCACAACCAAAAATATTACCAAAATCTACGAATTTGTAAAATTAACTAACCTATCACATAAATTTTAAAATATAATAAACAGAGTCGAAGGTCTTAGCTACTAGTACTCTAATCCACCTATTGTCCTATTAGGCTTAATATTGTATATATAAATCTAGGCTTAATATTGTATATATAAATCTAATCTAATAAAATAAAAAAAAATATTATTACGAATGCACTGTCACTGCTGAAATTTACACTATGTGGGCAAATTTGTTAAGCAACTTATGGCACAAAATAAAGCATAAGTCTGCTTGTTTAATGCAATCAACATTCTTTGGCTGCCGCTGCTGACATTACCGATAGCCCTGAGCATTTCATCCGAAGAGCGTTTATAATAAAAGAAGAGAGCTCCAAAAGGTTTGTTGTTGTTGATCTTCGCTCAATAAATCCATGTTCACGTGAAGAAGTTACTGATCTACAAAGATGCTGCGAATGTGGAGTAATTAAGTTTTTGAAAAGTTTTGGCATGGCCAACAACTTAGAGATTCCTCTGTAGTTGTTGGCATCCAATTTGCTAACTTTTTTTGTAGAGGAATTACAAATAATTCCTTCCAAATAAAAGGAAAGGGGATGATGAAGATGATGATCTTAAAGAAAAGAGCTTTCGTTCCAACTAGGAAAATTTGGGCATGCTGTAAGAATAAGTCTGATTTGAATCCATGGAATTTGAATATGATGTTTAAAAAACAGCGCAAATAGATCGACTATTGGGTGATCAAGGATGTGTCTGTGGCTTACGTTTATGGTTATCAAAATTATAAAACTGTTTAGGGTCCTGTGAGAACCGATCCCTGCAACGTGTCAAATAGTTTGTATAACACTGCGCTTTTAGGACGGTGAAGCTTACCCGAGCTCTTAAATAGTCTGAAAGAGCAGTAGGAGAGTAGGTGCGTCTAAATTTAGCAAGCAGTCTAGATTTTATATTTTTAAGGCGACTCAACTCTTAACAAACAAAGAAGGCTTGTTCGAGATTGACGGATAGATAAATTAAGAAATACAATTATTCAGTCTTTCAAAGACCGTTTTGCGAAGGCAGAGAACTTTTGTTCTGTACATCAGAAGGATGATAGGGATCTTCGGCGCCGCCAGATCAAAGAAAAAACAAAGATCAATAAAGCGCTCTAAAGAATTTCAAACATGATTGACGTGTGACAGCAAAATGTCAAACAAGCCAGCAATAAAATCAAGTTGCGTTAAAGATAATGGTGTATTTGTGGAATTATTTGAGGAACTCAGTATCGTTGAATTCTTCGAAAGTTAGTAATTTAGACTTGAGTGTGGAGTCAACCGCTATAAGGACACCACCCCACGTCAGACAGACCGGTCTAGCTGATTTACCGTGAACTCAGCTGAAAAACTTCAAAGGTAAGTAACTGCGGCTTAAATCAGATTTTTGTGAACACGATAACCTGCCTTGCCGACATCAGCCGGTAGTCCAGGCCTGTTATTTTGGGAAGATATATCAAGGGGTTCTGAGGGGTTGTTATTTCAGAAACCCCAGGGGACAAAACGGATATCACAAGCGGAACGGTCACTCCCGCGGTACATTTGGATGATGAATCTATTTCTGTACTCAATCTCAGAGTTTTTTGGTTTAATCCTGAAGTCGAGACTTACCACTGTACCTTTTTTGTTGAAGAGTGTAAGGGCGAGAGATGAGATAACAAGTGCAACTGCACAGAGACAGTAGGAGAGCAAGAGTTTAGCTGTCGCGACGGCACAAGCAACGGCTAAACGGAGAAGTCACAAAGGAAGATGCAAAAAAGGCAAAAACCAAAGACCAGCAGCACAAACTAACATGCGGAATTTAAAATACATTAATAAACAAAACAGAAAAGATGCATGCATACATGAAGTGAACGGAAATTTTATGATACAAATGTTAAAAAATTTAAATAAAACCCCGATGGTTTTTTATCAAAAATTGTTTACAAAACGAGAGCGCAAGCAAAAAAAAAAAAACACTTTTACTTTGGGTAAAAACTGGTGGCATAATTGGATCCGCCACTTCGCACCCACCCATCCTGCGATGCCTCGGGGACATTTCGGAGCATCACCCATCTCCGGCAAACCGGAACCTATAGCAGATATAAATATACTCAAGCCTCCATCATACCCGGTAAAGCCGTTACCCTAGTTCGGGATGCGCTCGCGCCAAGGCTACAACTTTATTGTGGTAGAATTCGAAGGAGGACACAACTTGGCCTAGAAGGATTTCTTCTTTCCTACCTAATATCCCCTGCTGGAGCTCCAAGAGAAATGTAAGGCAAGGGTTGAATTGAACAAAACAAAAGGAATTGTAAAGGGCTATGTAGGATGTCGCTATATTAAGCGAAGCCAGGACTACAGATTGAAAAAGAGTCCGTGACTGGTGGACAAAAATGGCCACCTCGTTTACCAGTTAGGCTGAGCACCACAGGGCCATACAGGGACTTTGAACCAGCATCAAAATTCCCTGCCAGTTTACGGCAGCGTTCGTTGGCGGCTAGGTGACGGCATGGTATCTGTCGATGCTGGTAGCTGGTCCTCTTTCCGCTCCACAAACAAACTGCCCCGCGGCGGTTCCACCACAAGTAAGCAGCAAGAGCAAAAAAAAAAAAAAACAAGAATTCTGTGACCAGTGATTTCGTCACCGTCACGCTGAAAGCAAAATTATCGCTTTATGGGATTTCTAATGGATTGTTTCCCATGCAGCTTGGGATAAGCTGAGTTATAGTTAAAGCTCCTTGTTCTAATATAGGATAGCAACCAATGACAAAATATCAAACAAGAAAGTAAGCTTACTTCGGAGTCTATATACCCTTGCAGATTGCAATTGGATCAATTACAATCTATCCCTATCTAATAGATTTAACTTTTACAGTCTTACATTTTTTCCATTATTTACATGTAAAGTAAATGTAATTTTCTCCACATATACCGATCGCTCCTATGGCGGCTATATGATATAGGCGTCCTTTTTTTATGCAATTAAAAAGAAATATTGAAATAATATAAAATGCTTGTATCTCAAAGTATAAGAAAGTATGTTTAAGACTGACAAAGTTATACAGGCCTGTTCCAGTTTCCACTCGGAAGTGGATTTGATAACATTTTCGGATTTCCCTTTAACATAAGCGAATTGCCCTTGTTGATTGAAGGATTTTTTATGAAATTTCCCTTTGGTCCCTTTTGTTCCCAAAAAAATCAGCTGGCCACTGCGATTATTTTGTCACAGTATTGCTAATTAGGGGCTGATCAAATTTTGGCCCGCTATAGTTTCCAACCTAAGAACGTTAATGGGGTACAGATTGATTGCAGAAAATCAAAGGTACAAGCATTCTTGGCCGTAAAAAGTAAATTTTTAATATTCGAAACTTCAATCATCTGTTTTTGGAGGCAGTGCTAAAAATCGACATGAAGTATTGGAAAACTGATGCATATGACAGCTGACTTGCCCGCCCTGATTTAAAGATTGTTACCTTAATATTTAACAACAAATGTTTTTGCATTTCTTAGCAGTAAACGAGTTAAGGAGACGACAGTTATTAAGTGTTCGACGTAACAACCAACACTTAAAAAACAATGCTAGGATATTTAACGTTTTTTTACTTAAATGGTTCAAATTTAACTTGCGTTTGCCGGTCAGCTGGTTGGTGACAGTGTTGCGGAATTCTCATAGATAGTGCTGCAAAATTCAACTCAGAAAAGAGTTGCCGAAGTCGAGGAAAAATTTCCCATCACATTGCGCACAGTTTGTACAAAAATGTAAGGATTGTTCTTACCAAACACAATTTTATTTAGGGAGTATTTATAATAGTTCTTGGAATAATAGAACAAATAATGTGACAATTGTTCAAAATGAATATGAAGCATATTCCATCTGTTTATTTTGGAACGCTGACAGCCCTAACAATTTCCCCGTCAGCATCGACTTTTCCGCTCGGAAACTAAAACACGGGCGGCGGATTTGCAACATTGCGGGAGGTTAGAGTCGAACCGATTCTGAGGTGCAACCACAAAAAAATTATTTATAAATGAAGTATGCTACCTTTAGCTAATTCAGTTATGCAGTAATGCTCCTAAAGCATCAGAGAATGAAATTCCATTTTCAATTGAAATTTTCATAGTCGCATTGTATTTTAAAATAATTAATTTCTGAT
>VNJR01000503.1:0-10159 GCA_008042585.1 Drosophila punjabiensis
ATAACCGTGGTGGAAACAACCGCGCCGGAAACAACCGCGGGGCAAACACCAACAATCATAACAATGTTCGAGTAGCCCAAGGTAACTCGGAAAACCAGCAAAACCCTTCAGCTATTTAGAGCCAAAAAATAGCACTATAAAAACCGTCAACCTCAACCTAAACATTTTTGTAAAAATTAACAATGAAAGAACAGGTAAATGTTATACACTGTTGCTTGATACTGGTACAGATATATCTATATTAAAAGATAATATAGATACATTTGAGAATGTAAATGATAAAATTAGTACCGAAATATCGGGAATTGGCGAAGGTACAATTTCTTCAACAGGCTTGGCCTGTATAGAACTCACTACAGGTAAATATATTATTCCGCACGACTTCTATTAAGTCGATCAAAATTTTCCAATACCTAGTGATGGCATACTAGGCATAGATTTCATAAAACGATATAATTGCCAACTAGATTTCACTCAAAGTGGCGACTTACTGATTCTTCGCCCAAACAACTTAAATTATCCAATTGAATTACAAATACTTCATACTTGTGAGAATAATGCCACAGTACTCCCAGCTCGTTCCGAAGTTGTCCGTGAAATACAAATTCCCTCAATAAAAAATCAAATTCTGATATTAAATCAAGAAATTGATGAAGGAATTTATATCGCAAACACGATATCCAATCACAAAAATACTTATGTCCGTTTTATAAATACAACAAATTCCAATAAAATTGTTAAGTTAAATAACATCAAATACGAAACTCTGAATAATTATGATATAATAGAAAAAAATAAATAGACTTAATGTCTGGTTTTCACCAAATTGAACTTGAAAAAAGTTCCAGGGATAAAACGTCATTTTCAACGAGCAATGGCTCGTATCGCTTTACGTGATTACCTTTTGGCTTGAAAATAGCCCCAAATTCATTCCAGAGAATGATGACTATCGCTTTCTCAGGATTAGAACCGTCTCAAGCATTTCTTTGTATGGATGACTTAATAGTCATAGGATGTTCCGAAAAACATATGCTCAAGAATTGAACTGATGTCTTTGAGAAATGTAGGAAACATACCCTAAAGTTACATCCTGAAAAATGTTCATTTTTCATGCATGAAGTCACATTTTTGGGACATAAATGCACTGAAAAAGAAATCTTGCCAGACGACAAAAAATATGACGTCATTAAGAACTATCCAGTCCCACATGATGCGGACAGCACTAGACAATTTGTTGCATTTTGCAATTACTATAGGCGCTTTATAAAAAATTTTGCCGAATATTCTCGTCACATAACCAGGTTATGTAAAAAAGATGTAAAATTCGAATGGACATCTGAATGCCAGAATGCCTTCGATCATCTTAAAACGGCACTTATAAATCCGACCTTGTTACAATATCCAGATTTCTCTAAAGAATTTTGCATAATAACTTATGCAAGTAAGCAAGCGTGTGGAGCGGTTTTAACTCAAAGCCATAATGGACTCCAACTTCCAATTGCATACGCATCAAGATCTTTTACTAAAGGAAAATGTAACAAGAGTACTACTAAGCAAGAATTAGCTGCTATTCATTTCATATATTTATGGGAACCATTTCACAGTTAAAACGGACCATAGACCGCTAACTTATTTGTTTTCAATGGTAAATCCAAGTTCGAAATTAACACGTAAGAGGCTTGAATTAGAGGAATTTGATTTTACGGTAGAATACCTGAAGGGCAAAGATAACTTCGTAGCTGATGCGTTATCAAGAATAACCATCAAAGAACTACAGAAAATTACTGGATCTATAAATAAAGTCACTACAAGAAATCAAAGTAGACAGAAATCCTGCGCAGGAGAACAATAAACAGAATTGCCTAGGCAATCTGAAGAAAAAGCTTCAAAGCCCAACGTATATGAAGTCATTAATAATAATGAAGTACGTAAAGTAGTGACCTTGCATGTAAAAAATAAAATGTGCTTATTTAAACACGGAAAGAAAATTACAGCAAGTTATGATGTTAGCGATTTGTATACTAATGGAACCTTTGACTTAGGTCAATTCTTCCAAAGGCTTGAAAAGCAGGCCGGTATTAGCAAAATCAGCGAACTCAAGGTGACCGTGGGAAAATATCTTTGAACTAGTTTTAATTGATAATTTTAAAATAATGGGCAATAAAATATTGAAATTATTGAGAGTAGCGCTACTCAACCCGGTGACCAAAACAAAAAAAAAAAAGAACAAGAAGCAATACTGTCTACATTCCATGACGATCCAATACAAGGAGGTCACACAGGCATTACAAAAACCTTGGCCAAGGTCCAGAGACACTACTACTGAAAAAATATGTCTAGAGACATAAAAGAGTACATAAGAAAATGTCCAAAATGCCAAAATTCTAAAACGTCTAAATATATAAAGATCCCATTAACTATAACCGACACTCCACAAAGAGCTTTCGACAGGGTAATTGTGGATACAATTGGTACACTACCAAAATCAAACAATGGAAACAAATACGCAGTAACACTCATATGCGATTTGACCAAGTATTTGGTAGCAATACCAATACCAAATAAAAGTGCAAACACAGTAGCAAAAGCTATATTCGAAGATTTTATTCTAAAGTACGGTCCAATGAAGACGTTCATTACGGACATGGGAACGGAATATAAAAATTCGATAATTGAAGATTTATGCAAGAATTTGAATATTAAAAACATAACTTCAACTGCACACCACCACAAGACTGTAGGTACCGTGGAGCGAAGCCACCGAACACTCAACGAGTTCATACGCTCATATATCTCAGTTGATAAAAAAGATTGGGATGAATGGCTACAATACTTCGTATATTGTTTTAATACAACCCCCTCTATGGCACATGATTATTGTCCATACGAGTTAGTCTTTGGTAAATCTTAAAATTTGCCAAAACATTTTAATAGCATAGATAGAATAGAACCATTATATGATATAGAAGATTATGCTTAGGAATCTAAATTTAGATTGGAACAGGCATATAAGAGAGCTAGAATAATGCTAGATATTAACAAACAAAAACAAAAACATAGGTACGACAAAAATAGCTTAGACTTTGAATTAAAAATAGGAGACCAAGTTTTATTAAAAAATGAAACTGGTCATAAGTTAGACTTTAAATATACAAGTCCTTATAAGGTAGAATCAATAGGAGCTAGATTATATTAAAAATAAAACACAATTAGTACACAAGGATAGATTAAAACCATTTATTTCATAACCAATTTAGTTCTTTATATATTTCACGTATGGCCATACATAGGATAAATCCCATACAGAATAATACTATTAAAATCATAATACATAAGGTAACTAAAATTACAAAAAAAAAGAGAAAAAAAATAGAAAACTTATAAAATAGAAAAAAAAAAAATAGAAAAAGTTTAAAAATCAAAAAAAAAAAATTGTTTATATAAATATATATATCATTATAAAATAACTCCACTATATTACGTTATTTTTCAAAAGGAGGGAGATGTAGTATGCACATATATCGAATACCCACTGTACTTAACGGGTACACACTGTAACTCTTAGTTGCAATGTTTATTCATGGTCTCGGTCATAAACCTCAAGTAGACGAAATATGAACTACCCACTTATGTATGTATTGGCCCGCACACAAAAAGTGCAAGTGTCAGCATAAATGCTACACGAGCGGACCACATGTATGTATGTGCATATACCTCCGCGCTCAGTCCAATCGAGCATAGCTATGTATTTAAGAATATATATACGACTCTCCGCTGCCGCTGTTGGCAGCGCAGCTAAGGGACTTAGACTTAGCCTTAGCTTTAAATTCATATTGATTCAGACACAGGCGAATGTGAGTTCGGAGCGACAACAACGGTTGCTCTGACCAAAAAGCAAATAATGAAGACCAAATTAAAACCTGAACTTATTACACAATAGAAGAAACCCAACTAAAAACCAAATTAAAACCCTGCCTAATTATTTACTGGAGAACTTGCTAAGCCTATCACACCGATGTTGTGGAGCCCATGACGTCGCTGCCAAAGAAGTGCCACAAATAGGAATGCAGGGGCAGGGTCGCCCTATTGAGAAGCTGAATACACTGAATTTCAGGAGCTGACGGAGGCACCTATCCTGGCCGGACTTCGGCGAGACTGACGCCAGCGAGTACGGCATAGGCCGAGAACTACTCGGTGAAGGAGAAAGAGTGCCTCGCCATCATGTGAACAATCAGAAAGATGCGGTTCTGCATCGAGTGGTATCCCTTCGACGTCATAACGGATAATCACTTGCTGAAATGGCTGAACTCGATCAACAATCGCCCGTTGGGCTCTTGAGTTGCAGCAATATCAGTATACCTAGTGGCTGTCGCCCTTTCTCGCCAACCGTTGCCCAGTGCAGAAAGTAAAGGTATAAGCAGTCAGCTGCAAGTGGAGCACGGGGATGTTCCATAAAATACGTTTCGAGCCCGCCAAGTTCCCAGACTAAAGGCAAGAGAATGGTCATCTAAAAACTTAAAAAATAGTCTTAATATATGAAAATCATTAATTATATTGCTTAGGTCAGGAAGCCTTCTGCCCACCGAGCTTCCGAAAGCTCCGAAGCTCTTGCACTTCTAGCTGCTAGTCCGCTCCACCTTTCACTTCACCCGATTTAAGCTGTTAAGCTTAGTCTGTCGGGATCGCGGCCCTTAATATGAGGTATGTTAGTTCCAAAATGAATGTCGAATAAAAATACTACGGGCGCTCCATGTCATACCATAAGTTCGACCCCCGCATAACTACTGGGTTCTACTGGGTTTTTCTTCGTTGGATACATATATAATTTTCTGGGTTCTTTCGCGGAGGATATCCAAGCCACCCCCGTGAATGTAAGAACTTCTTGTTTCCCAAACTAATCGCAGTCTTAGTGACTGCCATAAATTAATAGGAGGCGTTATTTACAATACCGGTGGGTGTAAGCCTCGGGTTAAAGAACGTGTTAAAGAAAGCGTTCTTCGAATTTGCATTATAATATCACAATATTTTCCTTAACCTAGTATAGCTCATGTTTCAGATATTTCTAAGCCTAAATATAAGAGTGAAAGAAGATACAATTGACATCATGTCGCTATAGCACAAGACTTTGTCCGCCCGCTGGGAGGGACCGTTACATTTAATAAAACTTACCTATATGTCAAATGATAAAAAAATTTGTTTGTCGCTTAATTTAGTTTCTGAAGTCTGAATAATCGTGTACTCATGTTTTCTCACTGATAGAAATATTATCAGAGATATATTGCAGAAAAAAATTACATTTTTTTAGGTTTTATCAATCTTTATCCTTATATTTGGTCGGGCTATATTGCGTGTCGCAAAGGTTCCTTAAGCATTCTTGCTATAATTTCATATACTTCTATCGTTAAGATCTATTCTCTGTAAATTACTTATTAGAAAATAATGTTTTAGAAAGCATTAATATAGTTTTCGATATTGAAGTCAATAAAGCTGGGGGTATATTAGACTTTATTCTGCGTTGGCCAGATGATTGTGAGGATTCGTACATAAATAAACATATTTTGCTTAACTTGTACGGCAATTTTTCTAGCGTACATAACCTGGGGACCCCAATCTCTTAAAGAATTTATAATAAATTCACGGCCAGGTCAGATTCGTTACCCTCTTAGGGTGTATACAATTCTATATTCCGGTAAGACCTACATCGAGGCCATATATTTTTGCATGTTTTTTTTTATAATTTATTTAGGTCTTTATAGTGGTATATATTTTTTTTGTGTCAAATAATACATAAATTAAAACAAAATGTATACAACTTTGTTTGTATATTCTGTGCGAATGAAAAGAAATCGATTTGATGCGGAGAATCCGAATCCGACGTTAGAAATGGCCCATCCTATCAGGCCCTATCCTATCTTAAAGTATTGCGGATACTTTCCCGTAAATAGGCTTTTCTTACTACTTTTAACCTGGAGACTCCAATCTCTTGAAAAATTGCTAATAAATTCAGATTCGTTAGATTCGTTAATCTCTTAGGCTGTATTGAATTCTGTATTACGGTCAGACCTACTTTAAGACCATATTTGTTTGTATTTATTTTTTTATTTAATTTATTTAAGTCTTTATATTGGTAGATATTTGATTATGCCAAATAATAAAAAATAATTACAAAATGTATAAAATTAAGTTTGTATATTCTCTGCGAATGAAAATAAATCGATAAGCTTTATACTGCAAATATATTTAAAACAGTTGTTAAGGAGTCCTGCATTCTCTGCAATGAAATAGTCATGCACATGGTCAAAATCCGAATTTAAAGTAGAAGAAGGACTGCAGGTATATTCAGTCGTATAAAAATTTAATAGATCAAATATTTTACAATAAGACTCACCTTAATAGTAAGAATATAATTTCGGCTGCAGTGCTCAGCTCCTGAACGAATCGTTACTTTTTCACTTCGCAAATGATTTGTAACAAGCAGGTATGCCCGTTAAGTCCGAGACTATACGGAAAAATAATAAATGAAGCTTACTTCGACACGCCGAAGTTTCTATACCCTTGCAGGTTGCAGTTGAATCATAAATAATACAGGTCTACAAACATCAGGGTCATGTGAGTTGTTGGGGAGCAAGAGCTTCTTTCAAAAAAAATTTAATGCGAGGAATCCTAATTCGGCGTTACAAATGGAACATCCTATCAGGACTTTAAGATTGAGGATATGTTTCTGACAATAGGCTTTTAAGATGATGAGGGGATTTATAGGGCATCCACGTTTATAATACACGCAAACCCTTTAATTTAAAAGATTCAATTATAATTCATGTGTCAATTAGGATGTTTTTTCGGAAATTTATGGCTGTTCTAGTTTACGATAGCCAGACTCAGTGTTTCGGGATTTCTCTTAAAATCCTGTTATGGTGGATAAATTCTGACGACGGATTCGGGTTCTAAACTGCACATTTTTTCAGAAATGACCCCCAGCTTTTCAACAACTCAACCATTGCGACCTAAACAGTGTATCCACATATTTTTTTTTTTATTCCTTTGCTTATATTTATTGAATCTGCTCCTTACGAAACTAACAATAAGTGTGTAAGGATGCTAATCACGGGCCAGGATAAATACTCAGTCAGACCAGGATCCTCCACAGAAAAATATTTATTTTTGCGGGGACAGGCAGGAAAGGGGCCGTTTGGCCGGGATTTGCGTAACATAGGCAGGGTTGGAGTGGCGGGAACGACCCGTAAAGGATCACGAGGGCGTGGCAGCAGGTCGGCAGGAGCAGCCCTGTCGTCCGGGCGCCGGCTCCTGATCGAGATCACTGCCCGCGAGGGAGGTGGCCTAGGGAACGCACCGTCGACCGGCAGCGCTTCCCAACCAGCCGCGGGGGCATCCGAGCCGGGTGCGGCCACGTCGTCCATGCACCGCCCCTCGGGCCCGAAATTCCTACGTGAAGCACGGTCCCTTCGACCGGAAGCCGTCTCCTGATCGGGAGAGAAAGGGGATGGCTGTGAGAGGCCTCGTCGTCTGCGGCCCCGTCGCCCGGCAGCCTTTTACGCCGTGGCCCCTGGGGCCGAGGAAAGGAGAGGGGGAGAGCCGTGTCCTGGCTGGGTGGCGGCCACGTCGCCCATGCGCCGCCCCCTTGAGCCAGGGGTACTCCTTCGAGTGGGAAAACAGCCCCGTCGACCGGCGGCTGTCTCCAGGTCGGGAGAGGGAAGACACGGCACCCGGGGCACTGGCGTTTGCGGCCCCGTCGACCGGCAGCCGTGCATGCCCGTTGGCCCCGATGCCGAATTAGGGTCCGAAAGAGGAGGGGAAGCGGGGAAATCAAAGTAAGGCGCAGTGGGTTTCTTTCATTATGTCTCCTGATTATACATTTTATTAAACTCGTGTCAACTTAAGTAACCCTAATCTTTTGTCCCTACCTCGCACGCACCGGTGATCCCTTGCGGGGGTCGGCCCGAGGCCCAGCTTACCCAATTACTCCGCCAACGTGGGGGCCAGCCTATCCATGGTGGCGGTCACCCTCGGGTCCATGTTGTGGCTCCGCGTGGCGATCCTCGTGGTTATGTCAGTTATCTCCTGCGGCTCCGAGGCTCCGTCGAAAAAGAACTCCTCAAACTGCGTCTGCTTAGCTTGAAGGTCGAAATAGAACTTCTAAAACTGCGTCTGCATGGCATGCCCGTCGAAATAGAACTCCTCTCGGCCGATAAGAGTCGCTGCCAGCAGCTTCTCTCTCTGCCGCTCGTCCCTCGTTGCCAGCGTTCTCGCCTCTGCCGGCACGAAGCTTTAGCGTGCTTACGTGGCGGCGTTGGCTTCGGCTGGGGTGCGCGCTGCTCGCGATCGGCCATGGGCCCTCTCGCTCTCTCCTTAATCGGCCCTCTGGGCCATGCGGCTGCGCAGCGTTCTGCCCTGCTGCGATTGGGTCCTGCTGCTCTGCCGATCTGTTGGCTCTGCCGGTGTGGCTCTGCCGGTATGGCTCTGCCGTTGTGCTGGCTCTGCCGATGTATGGCTATGCCGGTGTGTGGCTATGCCGGTATGGCTCTGCCGGTATGGCTTGCCGTTGTGTGTTGGCTCTGCCGATGCGTTTTTGTCGGCTCCGTTGTGGTCCGGGCGATGGTACCGCTGTTGGTAAGCGGGCTTTTGCCGTCGACTGTACTTCGATTCCTGTTGCTATGCGGCTGCTGTTGCTATGCGGCTGCTGTTGCTATGCGGCTGCTTTTGCCGTTGATCGGCCTGGGTGCTGGGTCGGCGATGTGTGCGTGCGACTAACTGTTCTCTGTCCATGAGGCCTGGCGGCCTAAGTCTAACTATTTACATATGCCCTTCGTGGGTCTTATCGTTTTCTCCTAAGCTATGGTTACTTAAATAATACTTTCCTACTAGCTAACTTATTAATATACCCTAAATTCCAACTTAACTATTTACCCTATTGCTAATTATTTATAATATTTACATGTATGTTTGTGAGGGCCAAATCGGTTCCTCACAAGTGTATCAAATCTTATACTGTAACTTAACTATCAGTCATGTAGACTGGAACAGAAAAAGTGGCCCTGACAAATTATGGCGCGGTCGAATGCTTGAGATACGTCGAGAAATATCGCGCTACAGTAATTTCTATGTTCGAAAGCTGTGCGAATCTCTGATGTTATTCTGTTAACTTGCTCAATAGTTTCATGTTTTTCTCTGAACCAAATTGATGGGCTGGGATAATGTTGTGAGCTCCCATATATGGTATTTGCACGTTAAAAGGCGTTTTCTGAACAATGAACAGGTATGATAATAAGCTTATTGGTCTGTATGATCATTCCCGGGTGTTTATTCAAGTCTTTTCTTGATTTATTTAATTTATTATTAGGAGGTGACATTAAATTATATTCCGTGATTAGGTTTTTGCTTGATGTCGCCAAGAGTGCCCAGAGCCAAGTGCAGTTGTATTGATAAAAAGCCTCTTTCCCAGAGCCAGAGAGATCAGCTGCAGTCGCACTCAAATGTCATTTAACAACGTTAGTGTGGGTTGTGTCTTGGCTGATTTTAATACAATTGGGTTTTCACCCAACATCCCGGCCCCATTGAAAGTCTGAAGGGGCTTTCAAGAGACAGGTAGTAAAGCGAGTTTATGTATGGGGCGTCGGTAGACTCCCTTGGCGGTGCGTACGTCAGCGACGCGCACTCGATGATCCTTGCTTGGTATGGCTGCTTCGATGCGCCCCAACAGCCAGCGTTGCGGCGGCAAATTATCTTCATGAATGATGACCATATCTCCCACTGAGAGATTCGAAGATGCCTGGGTCCAGTTGGTACGCACTTGAAGCTCATTGATGTACTCGTGCGACCAGCGACGCCAAAGATATTGTTTGATGGCGCTAACCCTTTGCCAGCGCTCCAGGTGGTCCACCTTTGAATCCTCGACTGAAGGCTCAGGAAGTGATCGAAGGGCATCACCCACAAGGAAGTGACCTGGCGTTAGAGCAGCCAGATCGTTCTGGTCCGTCGAAAGTGGTGAGAGAGGCCGCGAATTGAGTATAGCGTGACGGTGGTAAGCTCCTCGAAGGTCAGACGGGTGTTGGCCAGCGTGCGGTTCAGCAGTCCCTTGACGCTTTTGACGGCTGCTTCCCATAAGCCACCAAAGTGGGGTGCCCTGGGAGGTATAAAATGA
>VNJR01000506.1:0-13653 GCA_008042585.1 Drosophila punjabiensis
GTGAGAGTATATAGAAGACTATCTGCAAAGTTTCATTCAGATAGCTTTAAAACTGAGAGACTAGTTTGCGTAGAAACGGACAGACGGACATGGCTAGATCGACTCGGCTGTTGATGCTGATCAAGAATATATATACTTTATAGGGTCGGAGATGACTCCTTCACTGCGTTGCAAACTTCTGACTGAAATTATAATACCCTGCAAGGATATAAAATTATAACTTCACTGTTTTTTAACATATCTTGATCAACTCTCGGCTATGAGCTTTCTATATTGTTTAAGATTTTTAGATTAAATTTTATAAACATCGGACTACTATATCATATAGCTGCCATAGGAACGGTCGGGAAAATTTAAGAAAAAAAAATTTTAACTTTGTCAGTTTTAAACATAAATTCTTCTACTTTTAGATACTAGTATTTCATATTTTTCAGAATTTTGTTGTAAATTTCATAAGAATCGGACGACTATATCATATAGCTGCCATACAAACGATCGGTAAACGTGGAGAAAAATTACATTTTACTCTACATGTAAAATGTAAACAAAATGTAACATAAATATGAATATGAAAGTAGTTCATATTATATTATATTGGGATAGATTTTAATTCATACTATTGAAATCCGAAGTTAGCTTCCTTTCTTGTTGTTGTTATGTTCCTAATTAATTTTTAAATTAAAAAGTGTTTTAAACACAAGATTGCTATGAAAGCATACGTGTTTGTTATTACTATTTTTATTGTAAAATAATAAATCTTTTGCAAAACTAAGTTAAGAAATATAAGCTTTAATAAACTAACAAATTTTGTAAAAAAAAAAACATGGGCCATACATCAATGCATCGTAGCTCTGATCCGGTGCAGCAAATCAACATTAATGTTTCATTTTGAAAGCATCGATGGACATCGACATTTCTAGTTAATTTACATCACTAAGTCGTCCTCCCGTCTTCAGTAGCGCCTTTTCTCATTTTACGTTGCAAAAATCATAACTTTTGAACCAAATAAAATATTCAAATATTTTAAACGGCAACTGGCAGGTAATTGTTGTAAAATTTACATATATATTGGAAAATGTGCCACGCCCATCCATTCGCCTTTTTAGGGTATCAAAGTTGGATAATCGATTTTTTCTATGAAGACAATTTTAAAAAAATATTTGTTGTTTAATTTTTTAACTTTATTTTTATGTATTTGCTTAAATAAAAATATTTCGAAGGCAAATAAAAATATATTTTAGATTATAAAAAAAATTTTTGACTGACCTTTGTCTTTTTATACCCTTGCAGGGTATTATAATTTCAGTCAGAAATTTGCAACGCAGTGAAGGAATCATCTTCGACCCTATAAAGTATATATATTCTTGATCAGGATCAACAGCCGAGTCGATCTAGCCATGTCCGTCTGTCCGTCTGTCCGTCTGTCCGTCCGTTTCTACGCGAACTAGTCCCTCAGTTTTAAAGCTATCTGAATGAAACTTTGTAGATAGTCTTCTATATACTCTCACTCGTACATAAGTCGGAACGAGCCGGATCGGTCAACTATATCATATAGCTGCCATACAACCGTTCCTTAAATTTGTAGAAAAAAAATTATAACTTCACTGTTTTTGAACATATCTTGATCAACTCTCGGTTATAAGCTTTATACATTGATTCAGATTTTTAGTGTAAATTTTATAAAAATCGGACTACTATATCATATAGCTGCCATACGAACGGTCGTGAAATTTTCAGAAAAAAAATTATAGCTCTGTCAGTTTTCAACATAATTTCTTCTACTTTTAGATTCTAGTAGTTCATATTTCTTCAGAATTTTGTTGTAAATTTCATAAGAATCGGACGACTATATCATATAGCTGCCATACAAACGATCAGTAAATGTGGAGAAAAAAAATTTTACTTTACATGTAAAAATGTAAAAAAATTCACAAAATTGGAATCTGCAAGGGTATACCAACTTCGGCGTGCCGAAGTTAGCTTCCTTTCTTGTTTGTATTAGTATTATTAACAAACCAATGTAAAGGAAAGATTTTTCATTCAATACGAATAACATGAACAAATTCAAAATTGTAGCCCTTATAAGCGTTTTTGCGCTTGAGTAAGACCAGATTTGTTGGTATTTTGGTATATTTTACTCCTGAGTTGTTTTGGTTTATGGCGTTGCATTTCCGCAGACGCAGCGTGACGCAGCCGATGAAAGTTGATTTTGGTCGAAAAAATATCCACAAATGTCGTAATTATAGTGTACTCGGTAGCTTTCATCAGCTTCAGAAGATGTCTATATCTTTACTTTACTGTACTTTAGCCAGAAAAAGAGACAAAATTTGACACCTGGCAAGTAGTGATTTACCTGTGCAGGCCAAAACCCAACTTCCGTTTTTTTCAGCTTAGTTTACAGGTATTGAATGTATCTATCATTTTAAGTAATGCTACCTGAAAGTGGACCAACATTCAACTTTTTTCTCCTATAATGCAAAAATGGAAATATTTTTCAACTTTGAATACTCCTATCTTCTACAAAAAAAATCTTAAAATTGATGTAAGATTCCTAATCCTTGAGAAATTCTCTGTCGATTAAGTATGATTTAGTATGTATGTATGCGACTTCGACTTTTTTGCTTTTTGCAACGGCTTTTGTTCTAGAGGCGCTACTGTGCGACGTTTAGGTAAATAATTCAAGAGATTACACCTTGCTAATCATAAAATTTTACAAATTTATTTTATTGGTGATGAAAATCGTGAATTGGATCAACATTGTGCAGTCCGAAACTACGCTCGTGGGCAATCTGATAAGAGAAAAATCAGTATAAGGGCTGATAGAAAACATTATGTAGAGCATGCAAGGTTGTTATTCTTTTTGTTGGTGATACATTTCCCTGAAATAGATTTTTTTGCGTATTTTGATCTGTGCAGAAGAAAAAGTAAAAGGAACGCGAAAGATAACAGTTCAAAGGACAACGACAGAAGCAAAATAATAGATGCATGAAAGTTGCCCACGTTTTATTTGTGACACGTAAATTGTTTTCATTCTATTCTATTCTATTTTATGAATAATTATAAAAATTAGCTTTGGCTTTGATTTAGGGTTTTCATCCTTGCTGAAATTGAGTTTAATCATATGAAGGTACGATCAAATTAATGAGTCAATTTGGACGGACTTTCTATTATTTTGAGTATAGAAATTTAATTCTTTTGATATGTTCAGTAATCTTTTGAAATTTCATGATAGCAAACCGTTTTAGATAGTATTAAGGCCAGAACTTTGTAACAGAAATGATAGAACAATATAATAGTCTTTTAACAATATTGTAGGCATCCATCTGTTGTTATTTTGAGCACCATTGTGTTTTAAAACAACAGTCAATGGTTGGAAATAGTCTAATTCCAAACAAAAACCCATAATCTTTCAATAAATAATATAATTTTAAAATAATTTATTTTATATTTATTTATATTCACTAAATCATATCATTGGTGAAGTGAGTTATTATTACTCTTTATTTCAATGACCACCAATACGATTTGTACCAAATGT
Source organism: Drosophila punjabiensis (assembly GCA_008042585.1). Lineage (NCBI taxonomy): Eukaryota > Metazoa > Arthropoda > Insecta > Diptera > Drosophilidae > Drosophila > Drosophila punjabiensis. The sequence continues at coordinate 3,539 of VNJR01000506.1, forward strand.
TCCATTGAGTTCTCTTTATTTTGTATGACATGACAGGAAAAACTGCATACAAATTTTCATATTTTAAGCAGGGTCCGTAAATAATGATTATTCATGTTTTCTTTAAACAAAAAAATCATTCACTTGGAAAAGCCGCATAAAAAAACTAATTACACCAGTCGGCTGCTATTTGGGCGATATTCCAAGATACGCAATGATTGCATAATTGTAGATTTATATATATTTTATCCAATATAATTTATTAATCTTAGAGTTTTTTTCAATCACTGAAAGAATAATTTTTATCATTGTAAGCGAAAAAAATAACACTTAAAAATAAGAATTTTTTTAGCGATATTTTTTCGCTTAAAATATCGCTCAAAGTCGAATATCTTTTTAATTAGAGGTCTTTTCAGAATTATTTTTACATAACTCTATAAAGTAAATGAAGACGAATCTAAAATACCAATTCTTTATTTAAAAAACACGTTTTTAATATATTTTTTTAAGTTTTGAAAAAATTTGTGCATATCTTTCGTACTAGCGGGTTCCTGCAGTAGAGCCCGCATTTTGAATCTAGTTGTCCGGGGCTTGCTGGTCTGGTTAGCCTAGTGCATAAGTTTTAAGATTTTTTACTAGTAATCATTTTTTTAAGTAAAAGAAAAGGTAATTCTTTAAACAAGAAATCAAAAAATTTACGAAGACCTAAGAACGGAGCCCACAAAAACTTGCTGCACTTTACAAAAACGGTAAACGTTATCAAATGTAGTTGGAATATAACAACACATACATAAAACGCATTTTTTATTTAACAAATATTCTTTTATTCTTTCTTCTCCTCTAATAGTCAGTCTGAAAAGTGCAAGATATGTGAAAAAACGTTTTCTGGAAACTATAATTGTAACCTGGAACGTCATTTAAAATCCAAGCACAACGACATTTATAAGTCTGAATTGGCTCAGAAAGAAGATGTTATTCCAGAAAAAATAATAAAGTCTTCTTCGACTATGAGACAAAATGCAGTAAAGGAGTCATGCGTTGACTTGGTGACGGTTGAAAAAATGCCATTTTTAGTTTTGGATTCCTAAGCACTTAAGACACTGACAGATCAAATTTTTTCCGGTCTTAATATGCCACCTGTGACTTCCAGGAATGTAATGTATGTGGTTTCCGAAAAATGTAGCAAGCTAAAGGAAAGGATCGTTAATATGTTAAAAAACAAAATTATTTCCTTAAAAATGGATAGAGCAACTCGATGCAACCGTGGAATACTTGGTGTCAATGCTCAATTTTATAGTGGAAATGAAATATTTATTTGTACCCTGGGACTTATAGAGCTGAACAAGAAGCATACAAGCCAAAACCTGTGTGCCGAGGTCACAGCGATTTTAAATAGCTTTGGCATTACGAAGGAACAAGTATACACGGTCACAACAGACAACGGGCGTAATATGTTAAAGGCAGTTGATCTTTTAAGCCAGTCGGTCGATGGTGCTGAGGATGACGACCTTGATAATTTTTTTGATGACTTGGCGGATGAAAATGATCAAGTGTTCGATGATGAAAACCTTCATAAGGGCTTTCAGATTTACTCCATCCAAGCTGTTAGGTGTGCTGCACATACTTTACAACTAGCAGTAAAAAACTTCTTAAAAAAGCTTGAGTCTCTTCAAGTTATAAACAAAGCCCGAACAATCACGAAGATTCTAAGAACTCCAGCATATAAGCCCTTAATTATTCAAAAGTCCTTGCCATATCCTCAGTTGGATGTTCCTACGACTGGAACTCATCGTATACTATGCTCAAGAAATTACAGAGCTTCGAAGAGCAGAGCAATCTGACCCTAACCTTAGGTTGAAGGATTCCGAATGGGAGGATCTAAAAGTGCTTGTTAAAATTCTAGAACCAGCTTTCATTGCCACCCAGAAATTACAAAGCACCCAACTCTATATGGGTGACTTTTACAAGCTGTGGTTAGAGCTGAAACTTACAATTGGCGCAGTGAGACATGAAAGCAGCATGATATTGAAGTCCTGTATCGAGTCTCGTGATGAAGCTCTCATGGAGAATAACGTTGTCGTCTGCAGTTTATATTTGGACCCCCGAATAAGACGAGTTTTGCTGAAAAACCCTATAAGCTTGATGCAGGCCAGAGCCCAACTTAAACTTTTAATAGTTCGAATTCTAAAAATAGATCAACAGGTAATCATTCACTAAAATTTAGTATATATAAAAAGCTTAATTGAAAATTTTGTTAATAGGTTTCTCCATTATGCATTGATAGTCCATCATCAAGTTCGCAAAAAACAGCCCAGAATGCACAAACGGTCGAGGAGTCGAATACCAGTTCACTGTTAAATGAGTTCCTTAATTCTATTGAGGTTGCATCAGGTGACGAAGACGCAGAAGACAGCTACAGCGAGGTTGTTAAGGCTGCTTACCTGGAAATCGATAACTACAACCCAAAGCCAGTTGATGTTCACCTAAATATTATGAAATATTGGAAACAAAAAAATTTGCCTTACCATATTTATTTATGCTGGCCAAAATTGTTCACGCTGTTCCTTCAACTCAGGTCATCGTTAAAAGATCATTTTCGGCTCTTAAATTGGTGCTGACCGAGTTGAGGAGCAATCTTTCTACGGATTCATTACAAAAGCTGTTTTTTGTAAAATTAAATAAATAAAATACGCTTTACAAATTTAGAAATACAAAATAGTAATTGTATTTTTCTACGAGCTGGTGTTTTTGGGTTCGTTACCATTTAGACGGGTTTGTGAAAAGTTTTCCGAATGAACTTCTAAGACAGAAGCTATGAGTGATATTTTTATCAAAAAAATAAACTTAAAAAAAATATATTATAAACGTGTTTTTTAAAATGAAAAATTGGTATTTTAGATTCGTCTTCATTTACTTTATGGAGTTATGTAAAAAAAAGTTTGAAAAGACCTCTAATTAAAGAGATTGAGACATTGAGCGATATTTTGAGCGAAAAAATATCGCTCCAAAAAAAAATTCTTATTTTTTAAGTGTTATTTTTTTTGCTTACAATGATAAAAATTATTCTTTGAGTGATTGAAAAAAACTCAAAAATTAATAAATTAAATTGGATAAAATATATAAAAATGAATAGATAATCATTAAACATTGAATATTATTTTTTCACTTATAATGATAACGGGCCGTGATTTTAAGACATTAAAATATTAAAATTTGTATGCAGTTTTTCAAAATAATTTTGCCTGATTTTAAACAAAGTTCAACTAATATTTTACATCTTGACCTTTCAAGGATTTATTTTAAATTTTTGCAAATATATCCTTCCACACATTTTTCTCATAAAGTAGTATGAAATCGATACTAGGAAAAAAGGAAAGAATTTTAGAATCATTAATTACAAAGCAATGAAGTCATCCATTTGTATATACTGTGTTCACAGTTAATTTACAATTTTGAACACTCAAACAATTTTTTAACAAAATTGCACTGCGTTTGTGTCCATGTCTAAAATCCAGTCGCTTGTGCTCAAATGCCAGAAACGATAAAATGTTTAATCTATCAGTGGACATGTTAATATCCGTTAATCCGTGTCAATGCCGAAAGTTTTATTTAGCATTAATTTTAACCAACCTATCCGATAAAATATTTCCCAAATATTCTGAATCTACCAATAAACTCAATTGTATGATTTATTTTTGAAGAAGATTTAAGCATTCAAAGTTAAAAAATGTTTCCATTTTCGGATAATAGGGAAAAATTGGTTGACTTTCAGGTAATATTACCTTATAACAGTATTTTCCCTTCATTAGTTCGGCCTATTTTGGAATATGGTTCTTGCGTTTGGAGTCCCAGTTTTAGATCCCATATTAACCACATAGAGTCTGCACAACAATTTTTTTGTTTTTCGCCCTACGCCCTACTTAAAACAGAAATGCTTGTGGAATTAGCTTGTATGTAGTTTGTGTGGTATCTTAGTGAAATTAAATTTTCCTCGTACTTTCCTTTATTTTCTTTCTCACACGTCTATCTAGAACACGTTCGTGCGGTACGTCATACGGCTGCGCCACTCGGCCGGTTGGGCGGGAGGTGGGAATCCACGGGACTCGCGAGTTCCCTCGCGAGTATTATAATAAAAATAAACTGTAATCCAAATTGAAGAAATAGCAGTTGGGTTTGGGTTTGCACAGGTAAATCTCTACCTGCCAGGTGTCAATTTTTTCACTTTTTGACGCCGAAAGTTGTATTTTACTTTTGAAGCTTGTGACCTTTTTGGATCTTAAATCTGTTCTGGATACTTAAAATCTGTTCATGTTTTTTGTATTGAGTGACAAAACGTACCTTTTAATTAGGTTTTTAATAATAGTAATAAAGATTGAAAAATCGATTTTTTCATTTTGATATCAATAAGACGAATAGGTGGGTTTGGCAAATATATTTATACATACATATATATTTTACCTATATTCATTTTACAACAATAACCTGTTAATGCCGTTTAAATAATTTGATTATATTTTTCGGCTCAAAAGTTATGATTCTTAAAAAATAAAATGAAAACAGGCACTACTGTGCAATATATGTAGATGTAGATAAAAATCTTAGAGATTGAACTATTTTCGGTTTCCGAAACAGATAAAATATATAAATAGTTTTAAATTGATTCGCACACAGTCCATCCGCAGCTGTTTACAAATTTTTTTAAGTTGACTTTCTATTGTGCTCTTTAGTTGCTTTACGCATCAAACTCCAGCAGTAGTCGGCCAACATATGTATGTCTGTCCCACACATGTACAGTTTAACATTTTTCTCTATTTTTGGCAGAATTTTTAAAATTTAATAATGAAATTCTGAAACCATACAAAATGCTGATATCTCAAAGTAGATGAAAATATATTAAAAACTGGTAAAGTTATCTGTTAAACTTCTTATAATTTTATGAAAATCGGAAGATTATGCCATATAAGTGCCATAAGTTATTATTTATTAGTTATGAACTATTTATTATACCCTTGGAGGGTATTATATGTTGATTAACTCTCGATTATAAGCTTAATCTTTTATTCCAGAATTCCGGATTACATTTTATATAAATCGGACTACTATATCATATAGCTGCCATAGGAACGGTCGGGAGATTTTTAGAAAAAATTTATAACTTTGTTAGTTTTTAACAGACCTTCTACTTTTAAATACAAGCTTTCATATTATATAAAATTTTTTTTGTCAATTTCATAAGAATTCATAAGACATACAAACGACCTATAAATTTGGAGGAAAATTACATTTTCTTCACATGTATATTATGTAAAAAATGCAAAACTTCTAAAAATGAAATGAATTTGAAAGTAATTCATATTATATTAGATAGGGACAGGTTGTAATTGATCCAACTGCTAACTGCAAGGGTATACAAACCTCGGGATGCCGAAGTTAGCTTCCTTTCTTGTCTAATTATAATTTTGGTTTTTCATAGCCACGAGTGCAGTTTGCAGTGTTGTAATTGTGGGAGTGGACGAAATATATTTAAAGGCCGGTCGTTTCAAGAAAAAGAGTTGCCATGAGACCACATGAAGTAAATAAATAATTTTATGAGGTGTCTGGCAAAGAACTATTGCTCGGACAAGTTAAGGAATAGTTTAGAACGTCCCGAGCTGTTTTTCAAGTATACGGAGAGTTGTCCATGTCAATATTTTTATGAACGAAATCAAATGATTAATGGCGGGAAGCCGGACAATATCATTAATTTCTCAGCCGATTATTCTTACGATGGCGTAATGTGTCATTACTGATTACTGATCCATCACTGATCAGTGATTATGTTGTTCTGCTGAACGATGTGGGAAAGACGTTCTAATGCTTTTGGAAATTTACCTATTCTTATTTTTTCTCTCACAATGAAAAGAAAAACAAATGGTCGATAAGTATCGACTGTAGCGCTCGATATCGATAGTGGTCGAGTCGTTAGTGGCTAACCATCAAGACTCCCGATATTGCGAGAGTGTAGGTAGTGTTGTTTTACCCTTGCAGGGTATTATAATTTCAGTCAGATGTTTGCAACGCAGTGAAGGAGTCATCTCCGACCCTATAAAGTATATATATTCTTGATCAGCATCAACAGCCGAGTCGAAACAAACTTGTCCCTCAGTTTTGAAGCTATATGAATGAAACTTTGCAAATAGTCTTCTATATAGTCTCACTCGTACATAAGTCGGAACGGACGACTATATTATATAGCTGCCATACAAATGATCCGTACATTTTTAGAGAAAAAGTATAACTTCACTGTTTTGTAACATAAATTGACCAGCTCTCAGTTATGAGCTTTATATTATATTTTAAATTTTCGAATTAAATTTTATAAAAATCGGACTACTACATCATATAGCTCCCATAGGAACGGTCGGAAAATTTTTTAAAATTATAGTCAGTTTTCAACATAACTTCTTCTACTTTAAGATACAAGCCTTCCATATTATTTCAGAATTTTGTTGTAAATTTTATAAAAATCTGACGGCTCTATCTTATAGCTGCCATACAAACGATCGGTAAATGTGGAGTAAATTTATATTTTACTTTACATGTACAAAATGTAAAAAAATGTGAAACTGTTAAATCAAATTAATATGAAAATATTCATTTTTTATTAAATAGGAATAGATTATAATTGATAAAATTTGAATCTGCAAGGGTATATAAACTTCGGCGTGCCGAAGTTAGCTTCCTTTCTTGTTTAATATATTTAATTTCTAGTTTTTCTTAAACTGTGTTGTGAAAGAATTTTCTTTTTAAATCGGTTATTATTGAGGTACAAATGGTAATAAATAATAATAACACAAAGATCTAAAATAGCACTGCGAGCAAAAAAGGATTTCTCTCTCAGCTAAAAATTGATATTTTATGAAGTTTCATCCTTTAATTCAAGTATGTTTAGAACTATTTTGCAACGCCGACTTTAACTTGTTATATGCTGAGCAAGAGGGGGACGACATTATGATTTTATTTTTTATGGTTAAGAATAAATGAGGCAACAATAGTGCACACTCTTGTAATTTCAAGAATGACAAAAATCTTAAAAAAGTTTTATTTTTAAAAATTAATACCACGATTTATGATTATTTTGTATTCTTTTTAAAATAGTTGGTATTAAATCAAGTTCTTTTTAAGAATGTGAAAAATCATAAATTTAGGTTATTTTAAGCTTGAAAAAACTCTTTGGTCTTGTATTACGATTTTATTTTAAGAATGCACAAAATCTTAAAGGAAAGTTTTTTATTAGTGTAGGTCGAGATCTATCAGACACAAGGACAATGGAATATAATTTTTTTAAACTCATTTGTGTAATATTTGCAAACAAAGTGACGAATATGTAATTGATAGATGATTCGACTATTAAATACCTCGTAGTCTTCATTATTTGAAAAGTGCACAGTTTATTGTATACAGTTTATTGTATACATATGTATGTACATACAAGGTCAAAAGCGTATTGCCCTGTTAAATACAATGGTACATGTGCACTGGTTCTATACAAATATTGGATTCGAAGTGTATCATGCTGTCTAAAAATTAAAAAGTCATTTGCTTCCCCGTACTCGCGACTTCATGGCACCAGCGGCCTCGTCTAGGGAGGCTAGAATCATATTTGCTTACATCTCGAGATCTAGTGTCGGAGTGTAGAGATCGCAGCTCAAAGCTTCGGCGCTCGACAATAATAAAATGACAACAAAATCAGCCGAGCCATCTTCCCAGCGATGGATATAAAAGTGAGCGTTGATTCGCGGCGGCCAGTCAATACATAGAAGTCAACACTATGCTTAGAACTATTTCGATTCTGGCTCTGCTAGCCTGCAGCTTAGCCGCCATGGCAGACGCGAAGCCGATTCTCATCAAAGTTTTTGCGCCCAGTGGTGGTATGCCAGCTGCCGGTTGTCTTTTCGTAAACTAATCTTCCACGTCCTTCCTCAGGCTACTCCACTGGCAGTACACCGACGATCTCACCCGTCAACACCCAGCTGATTTCTAGTCTCATCTCCACCAAGATTCGGCTGTTAAACAGCGTGCTGCAGGCTAAGTCTTCGGGCGGCGGCTTTGGGTTCGGCTTCAATAAGTTCGTCACCTTCTCCAGCACCACCAGTACGACGGAGAGGCCGATCACACACTCCACCACTGAGGTAAACACAGACTTTTATCCGGATGCAAGTTCTACAAGCTCTACTCAAACCATCTACTCGACAACCACAGAAGGTGCTGTCGAAACGCCGAAGCCCACAGTATATCCCGAGCCGCCAGTCTCGACAAGCACGCCAGTGATTCCAGTCAAGAGCACCACAGGGACTCCTGAGATTAAAACCACGACGAGAGCATCCGCTGGCTATACCTATCAAACTCCCTTGCCCAGCACTGTCACTAACGCAGTGAATACACATTATTTGCCAGCTTCTCTTGCCTCAGTTTAAGCAACCAAAACATGTTGAATAACTTAGCAACCGCTATTAAAAAACTTACCGCTAACATTTTAAAGCTAACTACAGTAACTTTTTAGAGTTGCGTCTGTGAAGGTTTTTGGCTGGCTTTCAATTTGCACCAACGTTTTCGTCGCGGAAGTGTTTCAAAGGTAGTCGCACATGGCTAATAGCGATAATGGTCAGCTAGTGGGTTTCCGACTTCATGTGAGGCGATTAGCATAACAACCGGTTTCTTTCTTAAAGATTGAGCTGGGTCACAAAATAAATATTAACTCTTTCAGTCTTGGCTTATACAGATCAATAGGCAAAATTCATGCCTTTGAGCTGGCTACAAATAACTCACTATTTCAAGGTTAGCCACTAGAATAACCACTCCCGGCCGAACTTAAACAAGAATACTCAAAATATAGAAGTGTGATATAGCTGTGTTTGCCCATTTCTTAATGTTTTTTTATTTAGACAAGAGTCTATTTAATACAAAAATTGATAAAAATCGATGTTAATTGTGAAATACACGGTATGGCCTAAAGATTTAAATTAATGGGATCACATCCATTTTGCTATATCGGTCTGTGCTTAAATCGGGCAAATCATAAACTTTCATTTCATACTTTGTTTTTCATATTTTTATTTGATTGTTCAAATTTATAAACATATTTTTATTTATTTTGAGATATGGTCATTTTATAATTTTTTAGAATTTCGTAAAAAATTTTATGAAAATCGGACGACTATAGCTGCCTAGGAACGATTGGTAAATTAAAAAAACAAAAATAAACAAGAAAAAAGCTAAATTCGGCACCTCAAAGTTTGTATACCCTTACAGATTTCCATTAGATCATTAATAACCTATACATATCTAATATAATATGAATTAATTTCATATTCAATTATTTTTACTGTTTGACTTTTTTTACATGTAGAGTTTGACATTAGAAAATCGTAACATTTCCGATCGTTCCAATGGCATATCATAGTGTTTTGATTTTTATAAAAATAAATCCGAAAAAATATATATAAAGCTAATAACTTAGAATAGGTTAAGAATTGTTAATAAACGGCGTAATTACAGTTTGATAGTCGTCTGATTTTTCATGAAATTAAATCCAAAATTCTATTCACTGTAGCACTCACGATTTTGTGGCCGTTACACTTTGTATTTGTTAGTTTTTTTTGTTTTGTTTAACAAAACGTACCTTTAGATTTTTATGAAATTAGAGTTTTTTATTTATACCTTATAGTTGGTAAATTAAACTTGCAAAGAAAAAATAAATTACTTCTTAAAGAAAACAGTTAGACGCTGAAATCAGATTTATAGCTGAAAAGTTTTGGGTTGTCCCAGGTAGGCAATTTCTTTCCGAAAACTGCATAACATAATTTCAGGGCATATTAACAAAAAAAACCAGAGGTATAACAGTTGCCTGGTTTAACTCTTTTATTGAATAAAATAAGGACATATTCAATATGTTAGCAGCATCATCTGATCCGTTTATTGCATCTCTGCAGCAACTCGCAAAAATATATATATGTAATTACAGTCTAGAAATACTTCAAATATAAGAAATCCCCCTAATTTACGGCAAAGTAGTCAAAATGATAGGAATGATGTAAATTTTACAACAATTACCTGTCAAATGGAGTTTAAATTATAATTATTATCTTGTTTGGTTC
>VNJR01000508.1:0-12280 GCA_008042585.1 Drosophila punjabiensis
TCCGAGAATCCTGGCCGGATCAACGACTGTCCAAGATCGTTGTGCTCCACGTGCTCGGTGGCGACTCCGCCGGCACTCCAGTATAAATTACTTTGTGAACTTTTACTCCAGATTTGGTCAACGAATCAAATCAAGTAAACGTGACTGTGATGGAACTTTTCCTCGATTTCCACACACAGCCACCGAATTGCCACCTACGAGTGCGTGGGGCCCAACTCAGGTCCCAGTCCCCGCTTTTCGCCTGTAATGACTGGCGCATATGCTAAATCTCTGGGGAATTGAATATGCTAAATCGATCCATTCGGTTCATAACAGAGACGCACTGACGCAGTGACGACAAATGCAAATGCCACCGCTACCTCTACCTCTGCTGCCTCGCACACCTTTGGGCCAACGGCAGTTGCCGAAACTCAATGAAAGAACGAAACGAACGGGCCAGGATATTAGGTAAGTCACTGATTCGACGAGGGGGTCGTTCTCCGTTAATGGCACCGATAAGAGAGCCACAGATTTCTGTTGGGTGGTTGGTGGTGCATAAGAATCAGCATATGGATGTGGCAGGCTATGTGGATCGGAGATCATTACCCAGCGGTCAAACGGTCATTGGCCTGCTTGCGCATCATGCAGATACGCCTATCTGGCAGATACTCCTTGGATGCTACTCCGCTCCGCTCGCTGCTCGCTGGCACGTAAGCCGTGTCAGCCCGGAGTCTTTCACCATGTGTTCGCCCAGCTTACGCAAAATTATTTATGAAAACACAGAGCCCCGGCAACGAGAATAAAAACACAGCAAGCTATAGCCGGAACTCGAGATACCCTTTAGAATTAATACTAAGCTATGTATGGTTTATAAGGATTTTCCATTAAGAGGGAAGCCTCTGACAGCTTCATGTCTTTACTTAATATTATTCCAGATCAGTTTGCTTGCTTTCTAGCCTCCCTGAATATGCTCTTTCTACTCTGCCAGAGTGTGGAGACAAGAGCTGCCTTTGATTCTGAACTATCAATCAAAGAGGTAGGGGCTAGGCTAAGGCTATGGAAATCACCGGACGGAGCTCTGTAGAAATTCCGCATCGATTTGCATATGTGACAATTGTAATTGTAATTATCAGCAGCACTTGCAGTGAGTAGACACTCGGATGTATCTTTGTATCTCCTGCCTCTCGAGGCATCTGGAGAGTGCGTGCGCGTATCTTATGCATGCCAACGATGAACCTTGCACAGTCGCTCTTATTGCAGCTCTGTTATTGATTTCATAATTTATCAGCAGCGCCTGTCAATGGCCATTAGATCAATGCACCGGCATCGCCAGCGTAACAAAGGCGCCGCATTCTGCTGAATGGACGAAGTCGGAGGCGGAGGGGGAGGTTGAGGGGGAGGCTGAGGCAGCTGCTGCGAAGGCGGGAGGATGCGGCCAGAAAGTAAAAAAAAAAAATGACAAATCAATCTGTTGGCAATCAAAATCTACTTCCCTCCCCAAGCCATCACCGCGATTTTCACCCAATAAGGAAGCAAAGCGGTCCCAGCACATGCAACAACTGCGGCAACGTCGAACAGAAACAACAACGACCACCAGAAACTGCAGTCAAGCAAAACATAAAATGAGCAGCATAGCAGCCACATACACTGAGCGAAAATTATAAATCAAAACACTTGCAAAGCTGAGATCAATTGGTAACAACCTGACGGGAGTAAATGGTGATTTCTTCAACTCCACTGTATCTTTTTCTGGGACAATCTGATGAATAGATCTTTATTTTGAAGTAAATAAATAATACATTTTCAGAGAGTTAACGATTTTCATTTATATAAGATTTAAGAATCTTATCAACAGCAATCATATAATAAGTTAGCTTTGCAGAAAAGAGTAGTTATCTAACTATAGTGTTTAGAGAAAAGAGTCTTTACTTTATTTAAACCCTGTTTTTTGTTATTTTTTCTAATGAGAAAATAGTTGTGATCCTAAATTGCTACAAAGATTAGCTAGCTTTTCCCTCAGTGCATCAGCCGCGGGCACTATAAATCTGCTGTACCTCGCGAGAGACCAGAGGCTTTGGTCTCCAGCCATCTAGCCAGCAGTCAAGCAACCAAGCAACCAGCCAACCAGCTCTTTTGGCCCGAACAAGAGACCAGAGACCAGACCAGTTGCTCCGACTGCTACTACTACTTGGAATGGCCTAGGAGGCTGCCCAAGGGGGGAGAGCCAGAGGTGCGGCTGCCTGGGAGTAAAAATAACCTCAGCTAAGTTCACTGGGGCGAGGTTGAATGAACTCGCAGAGAAATGTGATTTGCCGCTGTTGCTGCCTCTGCCGCTGCCTCTGCCTCTGCCATTCGACTGCAACTTGTTTGTGGCTGCCAGTCCGGATATATCAATAAGTGGCCTTTTGCCTATGGCTTGAGCCGCGATTGCAGTCTCAATTTCACTCAATTAAACCTTGTGCTTGGCAAGCACAAGCTCGCAATTCGCAACAGCAACAGCAGCAGCGGCAACAGGCACCGGCTGCAGACGACAGATACAATTAACTTATCGCGAAAAAGTTTCCGGAAACTGGCTGACTGCCCACACAATCGCTGCTGCTGCTGCTATGGGGGAACTCCGGAGTCCGGATGACTGCGGCGGGGGAAATTCGAGAGTGGCGAGTACTGCCGAGTACCGGGAAAGCGAATGCAATAAAATACTCGTATCACAGACGCTCGCGGCTCGCGTTTAATATGTTTGTTGACATCCAATTAGGGCGATTTCCTTCCTCATTAACAATCGCAGCAGCAAACGGATGATCGCGAAGAGGGTTCGACTTTGCAGTGCTCATCTTTTGGGAAAATAGAAAAGACTCAAAAATCATTGATACAAACAGCAAAGTATAGATGGTAGAAATTAAAGGGTTAAACTGACTATATATTGAATACATAAAAGAAATTAAATGTTACATTTTAATTTAAAAATATTAAATATTGTTTAATATAAGTCAGAACAATATATTTGCTAAGGAACAGCCAAGATTCTGGCTAAGACTCTGGCTTCAAGTAAGCATAAGTGTGTAAGGTTCTTGGGATAGCAATTTTTATTAAATTAATATCCTTGGCTGGCTTCAAGATTATTTTAAGTTCTATTCTAGAATATATTGTTATTTTTAAAACAGTCTCTGAGAAAACACTTTGATAATTAATAAGGAGTAGGTTCAAAATACATAAAGCTATAAGAATTTTTGAAAGTTCCAAAAAACCTTTGACATTTTTGAAAACTTAAAAATATTTATTTAAATATTTAACCATTTACATTAATGTCAATGCATTTAATCTATCTTTTTTTTAGAACTAAAATTTTTTTAAAAATAAATCAAAATATTATTTTGGAACTTTGGAAGTGATCCCCAAGCCCCTTATACCCTTGGCATACCCAATTGATAACGCATGGAGACAGAGAGGGCTGTGAGCTGGAACGCAGACGCTGATGCTTTGAAATTTAACTCAAGCGTCAAAAAATTATAGCAAACATGAACGAGATATAGTCACACATACGAATACACCTCCCTGAAGCACACAGATACTGCGAAAGCGGCCCCACAAACAATTAGATTTGCTGTGGACATAGTTAGCGATGCATTTTCATAGACATGGACACGGGCTCATCAGCCCATCAGCCCATCAGCTCATCAGCCCATCGAGGGCCACCGCCTCGCCACCATGGTACGAGTACGAGTACGAGTATCTGGTGGACACTCAAGCACTCTCACACAGATACGGACGGGCTCACGCACACAGAGCCGCAATTAGAGCTGGCAACTCTGCACGCTTAAAGTACAATAAACCCAGATTGCAACACTCTTGCCCAGCCTGGCCCGACTCAGCCCGGCCTGGTGATAGTTGTCGTGTCGTGGGGTTTTTGAACTTGCTCCTCTCCCCGGTGCCCTCCAGCTGACGTGTGTTCTTTCTCCGAGAATCCACTGTTCCCGTCGGGTCCGATATCTAGCTGGGTTTTATGACGCCGGCGCCGGTTTATGGCAAACATTTAGCGGAACGTTTAACAGCCAAATGGCTTTATTATTGGATGCTGCCGGCAAGCCAACGAAAGTGAAAGCCCGAGCATTGGACTGCAACGATTTGGGCTACCATCGAGTTGGACTTGGGAGGATTCACGGGAAAGGTAAGGAACTTCCTGGATGGTAGTAATAGTTCTAATAGAAGGGAAAGCTAAGTTATGAGAAAGCCATATCCATGGACCGCAGGATGTAATTATGATGTTTTTATTAAAGGCTTTAAATATGGAAGTAATTAGAATTTAAATTAATTTATTAACTAAATATTAGTCAAGATAGAAGTATCTAAGTATCAGTTTAAATGTTACTTCTCTTGTATATTTTAGGGAACAAAACTATTTAAATTACTGAAATATAAAGATAAAATTAAGAAATACGAAATGGTAATTCATAATTTTAATAGCTTTAGCTTTTATCTTCTTTATTACTATTCCAATATGCTTATTTTTCTTAAAGTTAAAGCCGCGCTAGAATTATACAACAAAATATATAATTAAACCTTCTAATAAAAACATGATCTAACACAAAAAATCCCACATTAATCCTTATATTATTTATTTAACAATTTAAATACAAATCAACCTTAGATGTACCCTTAAAATTACATCTGTGTCAATAAGGTTAAAAGTATAAATTATTAAAAGTATATAATATCGTCTTGCTTGCTGTTGGCCTTCAAAGTTCGACTGCCCCACTCCCTAGTTGGCCACTTTAGGAGCTCAGCACAACAATCAGTGTCCATGAGCACGCTGCTCCTGCTCCTGCTCCAGCTCCTGCCGCCACACCAACACCATACATAAGAGGACATTTGGGCTTAGGAGCCTCGGTTGGGTAATCCAGAGGAACGGCAGGCGACGGCTCATGTACAAAGCACATAATGCCATTTACAAGTGAGAGATAGAGAGCTCAGCTGGCTCCGTTACATGGCATGAATAACAAATCTAAACATATGTACTACACATAAATATGTGTACCCCTGCCGAAAGCAGGGAAAAAAAGCCAGAAAAATACAATTGGGGTGGCGCTCGAGTGGCGAGTGGCGAGCGGGGCCTGTACAGGGCGCACACACCCCGACAGACAGACAGGCCGAGAGGCAGAGAGACAATGTGGAGCGGCAGGGGCAATGTGTCGACATGGGGCTGGCTGTGCCTCTGCTGCTCCCCTCCTCGGTTTGTCGGCTGGCGGCGGCGACGATGATGATGATGATGGCTGCTACCCAGTGGAACCCTGAACCCCAGGAATCCCTGAACCCCTGAACCGGAACCCCTCCCGCCAAAAGAGACCTGGTAACTCCCACCCCCCAGCCGCCACTCAATGGCAGCGGCACTTGCGCTCGTATCCTGCGAACCTATTCGCATTTCATATACTTACATCACTGCACTGGTGTTTGTGGCTACCCCCTGGCAAGTGGCACGTGTGTGGGTGCAAATGGGGTGGTTCCGGGGGCACCGAAGAGGGAAGAGCTCCGGCGGAGGGGCGGCACAAAGAATTGCATTTAAATACATTAAATTGTGTAAATAATATGCTACACATGTTGCCAGTTGCCGGTTGCCGGTTGCCAGTTGCCAGTTCATTAAGTACATGCCACAGATATACATGCCTAGGCACATGTATCTGCCAGATACAGAGCACACACACACACACACTCAGACACCGCGGGGGCATTGGTATCCGTAACCGTATCCATCGGATTGGCTTACACACACACACACACACAAGCCATGGCTTTATGTGTGCTTACTTGACCAGCAATTTATTTATGGCACTTTATCAATTTTATTTTCACTCCTCTCTTTCATGACTTTGGTATTCGTATTTGTATTTGTATTTGTATTTATTTTTGCTCTTCGAATTTCCCAAAACATTTCCCATTTTCCCATTTCCCCCCCATTTGTCATCCGCCAACTGGGACTTGCTGCTCGCCTGTTGGCGTATCCTTTAAATGCAACTTGTGCGGCCCTCGTCCGCTGTGTGTGTCGGCCGTGGCAACCACTTGAAGCTCTCTTTTGATCCTCTTAAACTAATTAAACGTCGGGAGCGCCGACTTGAGCATGCTCAGCGTGACGACATCAAAGCGTCTCCTGAGTGAGTCCATAATCTTCAAAGCTCCAGAAATTCATTTGGAACAGGCTGCCAGCGTCCAGGAGCAGGATACTGTCATCGGAATGCTGCTCACCCGGTCCAAAGCCACCACTAGGCAGTGTGTGCTCCGTGTTTATGTGTTTTTGTCGCGTTTTTTCCTTTTCCGTTTTCATTATTTCCTTTTTTTTTCTTGTAATATTATTTACCGTTCGGTTAAGCGCACTCAATGGTCAGGTCACGAGAGGTGCACTTGTAGAATTAAATAGGTGAAATATAACAATTAAGAAAAGTATAATGAAATATGTAAATTTATTTAATTACAATTGAAAATATTTAAAGCCTTGCAATGGTTATAGTCATTTGCAATAAATAAATAGTTTATTAAGCCATTTAAAATGCTTTCCTAAAAGTTTCTTTGAGTTGCATTTATATATTTTTCATTATATTATTATATATTATATTATAAATGCCACAGTTTTCTGCCAGTGCACTACGTATGTACTGCGCCACCTCTTCACGGGGCGATGACTGAGATTTTTGAATGGGGTGGGCTGTGGGTGGTGTCTGGCAGGTGGTGGCTGGTGGGTGCCGCCGCCTGGTGTTATGTGTCATGCGCATAGCTGGCATGGCTGGAGCATCTAACTGCGCTAATGCATACCAACGCCTGCTGCGACGTCCTCGACGCCTGATAGCTTCTAATATTGAAATTCTCGCTTAGAAATTTCTAACGCCGACGCAACCCTAGGCATTGCCGCAGCAGCTGGCCAGCTTAGCACGCCCGGCGCCACCCCGCAAAGGTATTAGAATTTGTTACCTTTTTACAATTGGCCCTTTTTTTTGCCGTGCTTTGTCTCACCTGAGGACGGGGGACAGCAGGCAGTGGGCTTCATTTTCTGGTTGCCTGTTGCGGCCAGGTAAATTATGCAATCTTTGGCGACAGGTGCGCGACAGGAGCCAATCCGACTCCTGCGGCAGGAGTTGGCGCTCATAATAATGGATTTTTTCGTATATTCCAACAAGGCGAACAGCAAAGCCCATTGGGCCCTTAGATAAAACTGCACACTACCCCCGCACACACATGTGTGTGTGGCGACTACTGTTATAACTAAAACTACGAAACTATAGTGTTTCAAAACTAACAGTATTACCATACCAGGTTATCCGGCCACCAGTTCCTCCAGCAGGACGACCAACTATCTCAGTTGGGCTTTTACTACCGGATAATAGTTGTGAGCTCTCTCACTATCTCTCTCTCTCTCTCCTGCCGCTCTCCCTCGTGTGTGAGTGTGTGTGGAAAGCGAAAGTGTCCTGCGCTCTTGGCATTCGAAAACTACACATGTGGGGCGTCTAAGCAAAGCTAAGAAGCTGCCCAAACCCCGGCGAGCGATATAAAAAAATCTAAGCAACTCCCCCCCGAAGCGAACAGCATGTACATTTTTTTGCCCCACCGGCAGGCACGTGGCACAGTCGAGCGTGTAAACTACCCCGAAAGCAGAAAAAGTTAAGGGTCGCAAATCGGCAGTCACAGTAAGTGAAAGTAACCCTCGCCGATGTCGAGAGTCGGGCGTTGAGAACTAAGCGATAGGTGGACACAAATGCTATATGTACTTATGCGGCGCCCGGGCGAAAGTCCGAGGAATTTTTGGAGCCGGCAGAGGAATACCGTCATTAGGCCAGCAGATGGCAGTAAAAGCGGCGGCGTCGCATTCCAATCCGATGACGCTGTTGCCCCCAAAAATGTGACATACCGAAAATACTTCACGAGTCTCAGCAGAGAACTAGCCTTAATACAAAAAAACACAAAAATATCTCAAAATATTTTGTAAACATATTGCTTTTTTGTTGTTGTCGCTGCTGTTGGAGTTGTTGCTTTGGAGCCCATGGCCAAGGCCCCATGGCAACATTGGCCAAGGCGACAGTTCAGGACGCCTGAATGACAGGCGAACAGGAGCGAGGATTGGGAGCTGGCTGGCTTGCGCGCCACCCAGTGAGTGGCTGCCGGCGAAGGCGGAAGTGAGCTTAGGAATTCACTTCCGGTTCGGCAGCCCTGATCGCCTGGTAAATGAAAATGCATCAGTTCCGCATGTGTGGCAGCTTTCGGCTTAGCATCCCCGATATCCGTCGTCTGTATATATCGTCGAACATTCGGTTCGACGGGCGTGGCCGGGTCAGCTATTGATCCGTTGCATGTGTGGCACGCGGCGGCCAGGAAGCGGCAGGAGCGCGGCGACTGGCCCGCGGGAAACCTATCCAGGGATATCCCGGAATGCTGGCGCATACGCAAATCGCGCATACGCTGCGTGAGCCAAGTTTTAAATGCCAGCAAAAATTTCAAAATGGCGCCCGCTTCTTAAAGTGCCAACTTGTGGCTTTATGCGAACAGGTGCCCAGCTGGGAGCAGCAGCAGCGGCCTCACCGCCAGGCGGCACTTAAATATTATGGTCGCGGCATGTGTGTATATTATATAAGTGCAAGCCTCCTCCTTCTCCTCCTCCTCCGGCATGCGGTGACTTTCCAATAAACTTGAGACCGTAAAAAGGGGACTTTTCATGCCCTGTAAAGTAGGCAACACATTGTGCGGCGCCACCCCAAAAAGTATTTCGAGCCGCAACCACTCTGAGCTTATCTCACACACTCGTGCTACTCTGTGTGAGTGTGTGTGTGAGTGTGTGGCAACTTTGAGTGGCTTTAAAAAAATATTTTCGAGCTGAAACGAGCAGGCTAGCATGTCGAAAGACATGTGTTTCTAGATAAAAAATATGCATACTCCGCCCCCCAGGAGCCGTTAAGAGCTTACCAAAAAGGAAATCGAAGAGAGCCGAAAAAATGCCGGAGCTGTCGTTGACTTTTATGGGCATTTAGCACGTCATTAAAACGTCAAGTCATCAATCTTCTGGCCCATTCGAACAGGCTCGCAGCCGGGCCAAGAACTCCGATCCCGGGCCCTAAGGCAATTTTTGGCCAAAAAGGAAGCCAGCGAGCCGCGAGGGCGGCCATTAGAAAATTTCCATTTTCGTCACACGTTGTCAGGCCAACAGGAGGCCCGGATAGATACATGGCCCGCCCGGCTCCCTCAAAGATTCCGCCGCATTCCAATCCCCATCTGGCGTTCCTCGACGCCTGCTAGCCAGATATTTCTCATAGAAATGTTAGAAAAAGAAAATGCAGCCGGCAGCGTGCTTAGAAGCGGCATTAGAAGCATCGCTCTCGGTCTCACTCACGCTGGGGCAATAAACCTGGCATTTTAATGCGAAAACAGTCAACTTGTCGGCGTCGTTGGGCAACAGGAGAGCAGGGATTCCAATAGGTGCTTCTAATTCCTGGCAGGACATGCGCAGTGTTTGCTCTTGGGGGGTGGCAACTACAACTACAACTACAACAACGAAAACTTTGGAGCACAAGTTATGAATGCCAGCGTCAGTAATGTCAGAAAGAGCTCTCTCTTATTATTATTTCTTTTTTTTTTTTTTTTTGCCTCTTTCACCCACTCTCACTAACGCCCCCGACTTACTGGCCAACTTTGGTTGCCTATTACCCTTACGATAATGATAAGAAATTTTTATGTCCCTGCCACGTGAGGGAGCGTCTGCATATATTATCAATGCACAGCGTTGCGTGACAAACTTGGCGCCTAAATCGACTTTTGCGTGGGCGTCGCATTCCGTTGGAGAAAAAGAAATATTGTAGATTCTGTTAGCGGGCCAACAGCAGTGGCCAGCAGGTGGATACATTCCAAGGCAGGACTTGCCCCAAATCAAGGACTCCCGCTCTGCGCAAACGCCGAGAGAGGGCCGCGAAGGAGAAAGTGAAGGGAGTGTAGAGCTGAGCAGGATTCTCGCTGCGCAGGGAGAAGCAGTGGCAAGTACTCAAGGGAAATGAGTTTTTTTATAATTTTATTAATATTATTTTTAAAGGAATACAAAATAAATAAAGAAAAAATTAAATTAAGTCATTACAATATCAATAAATCTATTTTAGTTTCTAATATAATAATAAATAACATGGCTTAAAGATGATATTATTATATTCAACACCCTGCACCACTGTGAAAACCACCCCCGAGGAGCTTTGCAGGGGTATTGGTGAGTACCTTTTGTAATACAAACTACGTGCTGGCCACATTGTGTAAGCCAATGCCAAGGGGTAGTGGCTCCAAAGCCCCTCCGCTCTGGCTGTGATTACCGAAGAGGCGGCGACGAGGTCTCTGTAAATTAACGTACATTGTTGCCCAGCTACAGAACCTGGCAGCCTAGTAGCTTTTACAGGAATTTGTACTACAAATCTACCAAAAATTTACATGTCACCCCTTACGGCAGTTAGTCGCTGTGCTTAGAGCACAACCCTTACAGACGCCAGCACCGCCGCCATGTAATGTTTATGCCAGGGTGGGGGTGGTCGGAGCGGAGCTCGCAAGACGCCTTCGACGCTCCCAGAACGCTGGGTCCCTGATACAAGTTTGCATATTTCTAAATTCTAAGCGCATCTGCTTGAGGGATTCGGCATCGGCAGACGCGTTCTGGAAGCGAAACGAAAACGAGAGTAAGGAGAGCAAGGAGCTGTGGCTGGCACACTCTCAATGGAAAGGACTTGTGTGGCATGGACCACAGTTGAACAAAGACGGCAGCATTAGCACATGATTTCCTCTGTGATAGGGAGGAAAGAAAAAAAAAACCTGAGACTGCGTCATAGACAATCCGCACCCCGACCGCAGACCCGAAAGGATCTTTTCACTTTTTTTTTATGTGCTCTCTTGTTCTCAACTCAATTTTTTTTCGCGGCTGCCACACTTCCTGGCTGCTGCAACATGAGGGTGCCTGTTTTCGTCTTTCACTTTCAATAAAAAAAAAATAACAATGAAATTATAGAAAAAAACCCGAGCCTCTCAGTTTTTTCTTTGGGTTTTTTTTATGCAAAAGACACCGAGGGCGCCATGTGGTGCGTGCCAGTTGCCATGGAGCATTTGGTTTTTTATGCCAAGCGGATATGCGATATTCCGGGGCGTAGGCCGTAGCAATCTCTCCATTCGATTCCTATCCAATTCAGCGCGAGTCAATGGCTTTTGTGGTCGGTCGGCTAGCACGCGTCCTCCACTTGGCAGCTGTTCCTGCCTGGACACCGCCTGAATGGGACTCGATTCCGGCCCAGTTCCTTTGCATATAATTTGCAGCTGCCAGGAATCTATCATCACGCCCCCACCGCTTGCTGCTGCTGCTGCTCTGCTGTCGCCTCAATCCGGTGTCCACTTGAAGGTGTTCCTACCTGGGCGCACCTTTGCGAATCCCTAATTGTTGTCAGCGCATTCGTCACACTTTTGCTTTATCCAGACCTAGAGCGTATCAGTCAACTGGACAATGGTCCATGTCCAAGGTCCACTACTGCCTCAATAATGCGATTTGCATTTTCCTTTTCACTTTCCACTTTCCACTGGCCTTGTGCCCTTTGTCCTGCTGCTTGATTGAGTCGTCGTGCCCATTATGCAGCTTAATTTACACCTTTTATCCTGGCCATCTTGCCATTCATTGTCCCGCTGGCCAGGTCAGCATTTGCTGCGCCGGCTTAGTTTAATTTTGCGAACATCCTTTGATTGACAGTCACATGCCACTGGACACGAAGAACCAACGGACAAGGACACACTCAAAATATCAAGGACAAAGGAATATATTTTAGGGGATCTATGGATATGTTTAAAATGAGATTTTAGTTTGGGTTTTGAATATTTTTTCCTTAAATGCATTTTACAATAAGATAATAAATGTAGTAATAAAATGAGGATAGATGAGGATTTAAAAAACTAAAACTAGAATATATATTTAAATGAATTTTTAAATACAGTTTGAAAAGTACATATATATTAGAGAGTTTAGTTTAGTTAGTTCAAAGTTACTTATGTATCTTTAATATTTTCGCAGCTCTCTGTTTATTTTAGTCATAATTATAATGTATAATAAATTCAACTTAAACTAAGCACACGTTTAAAGTCTAGCTAGATTATAGTATATTATGGTGTATAATATATGTATATTCCGTTTCGATTGTACAGTCGGTGCGCCAACGTGGCTCTTGGATTCCGCACCCTCACAGCGCCGAAATAGCTCAGTTGGGAGAGCGTTAGACTGAAGATCTAAAGGTCCCCGGTTCAATCCCGGGTTTCGGCAATGATA
>VNJR01000510.1:0-19846 GCA_008042585.1 Drosophila punjabiensis
AAAATCAACTTTCATCGGCTGCGTAACGCTGCGTCTGCGGAAATGCAACGGCATAAACCAAAGCAACTCAATGTTAAAATATACCATAATACCAAAAAATCGGGTCTTACTCATGCGCAAAAACACTTATAAGCGTTAAAATTTTGAATTTGTTCATGTATTTTTGTATTAAATGAAAAATCTTTCCTTTACATTGTTTTTTTAATAATACTAATACACAAAGACAAATAAATTTGAAGGTCAGCCAAAAATTATTTTTTATAAATTAAAATATTTTTTTTTGCATTTAAAATATTTTTATTTTAGCAAATAAATAAAAATAAAGAAAAAAATTAAATAAAAAATATTAAAAAAAAATTTTCTTCACAGAAAAAAAAAACGATTATTCCATTTTGATAGCCTATAAAGTGGCGAATGGGTGGGCGTGGCACATTATCCAATACATATGTAAATTTTACAACAGTTACGTGCCAGTTGCCATTTAAATTATTTGAATATCTTACTTGTTTCAAAACTTATGATTTTTGCAACTTAAAATGAGAAAAGGCGGCGGGCACGGAGTGGAGCAATCCTCTCTGCGTGTCGCCAGCGGTAACACCTCAAGCTTGACGGGAGCAGGTCAGGTTAGGTAATGCTACTTCCATTTTAACGACTCAGAGCAAGCTTTGCCGCGCAGGTGCCGTCGTCGATACAGACTCGGACCTGGAGAGCGTGCAGCTTTCGAAAGAGGAAGAAGAGAGCCTTCTCCGTTCGCCCAAACTAGGCACCAGCTCCCCGTGCAGGGACGGGCCGAAGCGGTCAAGCGAGGGGATGAAGGCCAGGGCGAAGAATAAGGCGGCCCTTGAGATCCAGAGCCGGCTTCGGAGCAAAGCAACCCTCTCTCAAGAGGAGAAGGCACAGCTAGCCTGGGCTGAGCAAAGGATCGAAGAGAGCCGACTTCACTACGCCAAACTTCCCCACATGGCGTCTACAGACGGATTCGCCAACAAGGTGGAGGAGATGCTTGCCAGCAAGAGGCAGCGCTCCGCTGAGAGTGCTTCTAGAGGTGCACCGGCGGGCAAGCGGCCCAAGCAGGCAGCCCCCACACCCAGCGCGAAGAAGCCCCTCAAGAAGCAGCTGAAGGTTAGTGAGGTGATCAAACGACATCTGATCGTGGCACTTATTGACCGCAGCGACGAAAACGGCAAGAAGTCAGAGGCTCGGTGGAAAACTGTACACACGCGACTCGTCGAACCGCTGTTTACGCGAATGGAGGATGACTCCACGGCCCCATGCCAACATTCGATGGTGCGGGTTGGCTGAATGAGGTCAAAATCCTGAAGTGTATGGACGACCAGACTCGGAAGTGGCTGACGCAAACGATTAGCCATATGAAAGCACTGTGGTAGGGGGCCCAACAGGAGGTGGTGGACAGGGGATTAATCCCATCCATACCGAAGGCGAAGGTACTCTTCCCCATTGCGATTAAAAGCGATCGGACGCTGAAGCTGCTACAGGGACAAAGCCCCGACATACCGACCGCACACTGAAAGGTACTGCATGTTGCGAGCCCACTGGCCAAAGAGGGGGGCCAATGTGCAGTCCTCCAGATCCCAGGTACGAAAAGATGGCGTGGGGTATGGGTAGTGTCTACCTACGCCTCAAAAAGCGCCACCCCGGGAATAAAGATGCGCACACCCTGCAGGCAGGCGAGGTGGAGAAGGACTTGGGCCTGGACACCATCATAGATGCCGCCCAGAAAATTACGCTGGACGAAATCATGGAGGAGGATGGTGATCTGACAGTCATAGTCAACCCGTCTGTAGGTGAGCAAGGTATCCAACCTTTATAAAATTGAGGTCGCCTCGGCGGAACTCCTCATAGCCATGGAGCAAGGGTCCGCCGACATTGACTCGGGCAATTCCGTTGCCGAACTAAGGTCCTCTAACTACAACCTTTTCTACTCACCATCGGTAAGCAGGAATAGAACCGCCGTACTTGTACGGAAGGGTCTACACGCTGACCTTATGTCCCATTACAGCTCTGACGACCTGACTGTGGTGATTCTAGAGAGCGGAAAGAAGCGCCTCCTGGCATTTTCTTGCTACATGGCAAGCGCTGTTAGAAGAGCACGATCTTTTGAGGGTTATAGATGGAAACTCATGCAGAAGTGACCGATGAAATAGAAAAGGCAGAACGAAATGCAAAAAGCTTAATATTTGAGTTATGCTTTCTTATCTTACGCCAGCTGTGAAAGCACTGCTTAGCAGGTTTTTGAAAATTAAGATGCAATTTACGACAGGAGAAGCTTAGCATCGCAAATATCTCTGCGAAAGAAATTTTAAGCCACGAAATTAAAAGGTGACACTTCACTCCTCAATCATTTATTCGATGACCTCATAACTAAACTTATCGCGTCAGGAGCAAAGTTAGATGATATGGAAAAAATTTCCCATTTACTCCTAACTCTTCCACCCAGTTATGATGGAGTTATAACCGCAATAGAAACACTACCTGAAAGTAACTAAACATTAGCTTTTGTAAAAATACGACTTCTTTACCAAGAGATTTAGTTTAGGAATATTAGTAAGGATACGAGTGTTAAAATCTTGCAAGCGGTAAGTAAAAGGGAACTAAAAGATACTAAATTTAAAAGTAATACAATGCAGAAGTTCAAGAAGAATCTGTTTAAGCCATGTTTCATACCGAAACCAAAATGTTTTCATTGCGGTAAGCCAGGTCATTTAAAGAAAGATTGTTTCCTTTTGAAAAGGCAGCCGAATCAGAACTTTAGTGAAACCAAAAGAAAAGAGGGTCAGGGCTCAGATGGCAACAGAGGCGACAACTCAACCAGAGCGTAGTATTGCCTTCATGTTAAGAAATGCAACTTCCAATTCAAAGACAAACAAGGCAGAGCTTAGCCCGGATTCAGGAGCATCGGACCACCTTATAAATGACACAGCATTGTTCTCCGAATATGAGCGTTTGCAATGAAATGTGGTCATCGAGATTGCCAAACGCGAGTTTATCTACCCTGGAGATGTAAAAGTATCTAAAAATGGTAAATTGGCCTTTAATGGAATATGTGAGTACAATGTACCTATTATAAAATTTAAATTGAATAGTAAAATATTTACGTCTAAAATTTCTAATAGTGCTGAGTATCGATTATGGCATGAAAGATTAGGCCACATAGGTGTAGGAAAATTTTTAGAAATAAAGCAATATAGTCTTATTCAAGATACCAATATTTTAAACAATATTGATTTAAGCCATGAATTATATGAGGCTTGTATGAGTGGCAAGCAATCTAGGC
Organism: Drosophila punjabiensis; assembly: GCA_008042585.1. NCBI lineage: Eukaryota > Metazoa > Arthropoda > Insecta > Diptera > Drosophilidae > Drosophila > Drosophila punjabiensis. Next base: position 3,296 of record VNJR01000510.1, read on the forward strand.
TAAAGTTTCCAAAATTTAAGAATACAGAAAATATTACACGACCATTGTTTGTTGTCCATTCCGATGTCTGTGGTCCAATAACACCCTCTACCATTAATAATAAGAACTACTATGAAGTTTTTATTGATCAGTTACACATTACTGTGTGCCTTTTTTAATAACTTATAAGTCGGATGTGTTTTTGGTTTTCAAAGACTAGCGAAGAGCGAGGTTCACTTCAATTCAAATATTGTGAATTTCTACATCGATAATGGAGGGGAATATTTTTCAAACGAAATGTGTGGTTTCTGTGTCGAAAAAGGCATCAGCTATCATTTATCGGTTCATCATACTCCACAGTTGAATGGTGTATCAGAACGGGTGATTCGAACACTCACCGAAAAGGCTCGATCTTTGATCAGTTGTGCTAAACTCAATAAGCATTTTTGGGGTGAGGCTGTTTTAACATCATAGCCTATTTAAATAACAGATCCCCAAGTAGAGCATTGCAAAAGATAAATAAAACACCATTTGAGACGTGGCATAACAATAATCCAATGTTGAAATATCTTAAGATATTTGGTTCAACGGTATATGCTTTAAATAAAGTACGAAAAAGAAAGTTCGACGAAAAGTCAATTTAAGCTCTACTTGTTGGATATGAACCAAATGGTTATAAATTGTGGAATGAGGAATCGAAGAAATTTATGACAGCAAGATTTGTTGTGGTGAATGAAATAAACATGTTAAAATCAAAAGTTTTACATGGAGAAGATTTTGAGGTTCAAAATAATACCGTTAAACAAAGTAATGATTCCTTAAGTAGAGAAAATGAAGAGTTAAATTTTTCTTTGGTGGAAAATAATGAATCTGTTGATTCTGAGTTAAGTGAACAACTCAATGAAAATTTCACATGTCTAGAGAATACCGATCCAGTTGTTGAAACTGGTGGTAAATTAAAGGAAAATAAAAATGAAGAAGAACTCAGACGCAGTGAAAGAATTAAAAGTAAACACAAATTATCAAATCGGTTTTTAGAAAGATGTCTCATGCATACTCAAATATTCTTAAATGTTATTCCCAATACCTTTGATGAAATTAATTTTCCGGAGGAGAGATCTTTCTGGGAGAAAGCTATACAAGATTAACTAAAATCTCTTTTCAAAACAGTACTTGGGCCTTAGTGGATTAGCCAGAAAATAGAAACATAGTTGATTGCAAATGGGTATTTAGTATAAAACAAGATGAATTTGGGAACTTAGTGAAATATAAAGCAAGACTTGTAGCGCGGGGCTTCACTCAAGAATATATGACCGATTACGATGAGACATTTGCACCAGTTGCACGAACTTCCAGTTTTAGGTTTTGGTTGGCACTTTCAAATCAATACGATTTAATGGTTCATCATATGGACGAAAAAACTGCATTTTTAAACGGAACTCTAAAGGATGAAATCTACATGAGCGTTCTAAAAGGCCTGAATCCCTCTTATGAGAATAATGTAAAGTATGTAAACTTAATAAATCTTTATATGGTCATAAAAATTTAAAGAACTGACAGAGAGATTTGTCTAAGGCAGTGAGCATATATTAAAAATGTATTAAGAAAAATGTAGTGTGGAAGATTGTAATTCAGTCAGTATTCCCCTCCCAAGCAAATTAGACTATACAGCTCTGCAATCAGAAGAATTATGTGATGCACCGTGTAGAAATTTAATTGGTTGTGTCATGTACATTATGTTATGTTATGTGTTAAAAAGAGTTCTTAGGTATCTGAAGGGAACTGTTAATATCAAGCTTACAGGATATTCCGATTGGGCTGGTAATGAAACTGACAGAAGAAATACCATTGGGTATCTTTTTAAAATGTTTGAAAATTTTTTGGCTGAAGCTAAATTTGGTGGCTACTACTGAAGCAGAATACATGGCCTTGTTTGAATGTCTAAGAGAAGCTCTTTGGCTAAAATCACTTATATATGATATTAATCTAGAATTAAGTGGACATGTAGATATTTTTGAAGACAACCAAGGTTGTATAAGTTTTGCAAATAATTCTACTTGCCATAAGAGAACAAAGCACTAATTTGTGTAATGTATATTCCCCCAGATCTACAACTAGCCGACATATTGACGAAGCCACTTCCATCTGCACGGTTTATTTCTTTGAGAAGCCAGTTAGGACTGTCTGATTAAACCAACTATGAACCGTTAAACAGTTGCTGAAAATCCATCTCTTTTAGAAGCCAAACATAAGTCTTTTGTGATTCATTTTAATTTCCACATATACTAATCTTAAGTAATTGAATTGAGTTCATATTCTTGTTTATTTTTCAAATGGATCCCATTAAGTCCTTGTAAATAATTTAAATTTTCATATTTACTAATAATCTGAAGTAATTGAATCAAGTTTATATTCCTGCTTAATTTCATTTGTATAATCTTTTGCTTATGTTAATTTTTGAATGGATCTAGTTGGGTTTTACTGGGTTTCCCCAATTCTTGCAGCAAGTGCTAGATGTATCCCCAAAATTGAAAACGAAAAATGAAGTGAAGAAACAAATTAAAAATAAAGCACAAACTCATGGCAAGAATAGAAGTGATAATCAATGTAACTTTTGAGGCGGCGTATTGAAACTTGCATGTTCAAATGTACAAAAGTCACATGAAACAAGAAAGGAAGCTAGCTTCGGCAAGCCGAAGTTTGTATACCCTTGCAGATTTCAATTGCATTAATTATAATCTAACCCTATCTATTTTAAAATGAATTACTTTTAATTAAATTTTATTTAATTTACATTTTTTTACATTTTTACATGTAGTGCAAAGTAATTTACAACCACATTTACCGATCGTTTGTATGGCAGCTATATGATATAGTCGTCCGATTTTAATGAAATTTAAAACGAAATTCTGAAATAATATAGAATGCTTGTATCTAAACGAAGAAAAAGTTATGTTGAAAACTGACAAAGTTATAATTTTATTTCTAAAAATTTCCCGACCGTTCCTATGGCAGCTACAGCTATGGTCATATAACTGGCACAAAAAATTCTATAGCTAAAAAGTAAATTTTTTGTATTAAATGTTAATAAAAAGGAACAAACAAATATGACATTTTGTAGCCCATTTAGTAAACTTATTAATAAATAAAACAGATTTGAATTTGAAATCAAAATTTTGGCGATATTTAAAAAAATATGAAGAAATGTGCAAAATTGGGTGGTCACATAATTGGCACACATTCATTTAAACGGTTATTATAGATAAACTTTACACATTTTCAAGGGAAAAATTTTACACTGGATTAGTATTTAGTACCGTAACCACTATTATGAATAATTTTTAGACATTTGAGGCTCTTACTCTTCACCAATTTTGGGCAACGTCCTTTTAGGATGAAGTACCAGGCTTCTTCAGCCTCTGCCTTAATTCATTAAAATTTTTTATTTATTTCTGGCAAAGAGTCACTTGTAGATCGTTAAAATGGTTTTTGATTAGGTTCAGGTCTGTTCTATATCCTAGCCAATTCATAGTTTCAAGTTTTTTCGTCTAAAACCGCTTCTTTAAGATCCTTGATTAATGATTCGGATCGTAATCCTTCATAAAGGTCCACATTACAGGGATGTTATCTACAGTATATTGGCCCATAATGTTCTTAAAAATATCTGAATATTGAAATTGTTCTTAACACCATTTACTCGATCTTTCCTGACTGTACAACACCTAGTAAATGCACCCCCATGCATTATTTTGCCTTCTTCATGCTTTACAGATTTTGTAGTGTATCTCGAAATGAGGGGGCCTGGCCTTTTTGACGACCCAAAAATGTTTTCCTATTGGGTCTCATCCTATTTGTCTTGATTTTATCACTTTAAAAACATTTTTCCAAAAATAAAGCGTATTTGACCTTAAGGGCCTGTGCAAAGCCTAAACGCTTTTTAATTTTTGCCATTGACAGGAGTTGTTCCTTCAGCTCGTGTGTCTAATAGGTTCAAGCTTAAATTAGTCTTCTGGCAACAAGTTTCCTTGATATTTTTAAAGTCTGATTTATCAAAGATTTCAATTATAATTTCAAGAGCAGACCTAAACCAGATTTGCTCTTTCGAACTGTAGGCCTCTTCAAGCTCTTAGCAGTTTTTCGAGAGCTTTGCTTTCGAATCTTCTGTCGGGTCAAATAATAAATACATTTATTGACTAACGCTAGTGCATTGTATTAAATTTTTCAAAAACAATCCATGATTTTAGCTATTAAAGCTGGTTTCTTGCCCGGTTTCTTTAATTTACAAATAACACTACGTTCTTCCACCTTACAAGTTTCGGACATAGGCAAAGAAGATCGAAATTGTACCGCATGGTGTTTTGTGTAGAATAATTTTAAGTCGTTCAAGTTGGAACGCAATAAATAAGTAAGGCAGCTTGCTTTGCATACGTTTGCTTAAAGTTTCTGATGTCAAATTGAAGTGTTTTACTTTGCATTCATTGCTACCGACCAAAATTAATCTAATTAAGTGAGATTTATCGAACAATTTAAATTTATTTAGGTTGTAATTACCATATGTAGTTTAGATATGTCGAAATGGGGATGTCAATACGCAAAATGAAATGAGATATGTTGCAGAAGTAAGCTGACAATAGAAAACTTGTCCCAGAAAAGACAAGCGCAGAATAAATTTTTTTGCAATTAATGAAAACATCAGCTTATCCCAAATATGATAAAAATATTTAATACGAAAAAAAAATGCTTAAACACGAACTACTGCCGAGGCATAAAGAAGCCATATTGCAGTACGCCAAGATATACACATTTTGGGACGAAGGGTGGAAAAAAGTAATATTTAGCGATGAGAAAAAGTTTAATTTATATGGCCCTGATGGCTATCGGTATTATTATCGCAATACAAGGGCTCCCAACAAAGTCCACGTCTCCAGAAATTTTCACGGAGGGTCTCTTATGGTATGGGCTGCCTTTGGGTATGAGGGAAAGTCACCGATATGTTTTATAACCCACAAAATGAACGCTCAAACATATGTAGAGCTATTAGGTACAGTCCTTGTTCAATTTGCAGAGGATCATTTCGGCGAATAATGGACATTTCAACAGGACAATGCACCTATCCACTGTGCAAAGCACACAAAAAGTTTTTTTTCATCGTCGGAAATCCCACTCTTGGAATGGCCAGCGCGCAGTGCGGACTTGAATCCAATAGAAAATCTATAGGGGATCCTTTCTCAAAAGGTTTATGCCAATGGAAGACAATTTGGAACTCTTAAAGAATTAAAAGAAGCTATCAATCAAGAATGGGCAAAAATCGACGCAAAAATACTAGAAAACCATGCCAGGACGAGTTCTGAAGGTGTTAAACAACAAAGGATGCTATATTTAAACTAGTCTTCAACTTTTCCATAGTGAATTTGTTCCTCTTTTTGCGTTATCCTTGATTTTAAGACTTTGTCCTACTTACTTATTTCGTTTAAAAACATTTTTTTTTTTTTTTTGTAAGGATGTGTTAAATTTTTATTTGTTCAATCACTTGGATATTGCTACATATTTAATAAAAAAATACATCGAAATTTTGTTTTTTGGAAAATACCAAACTGTTTTCTTTTTAAACAAAAAAATGTAGTGTCCTACATACTTATTTCCGGCACCTTATATATTTTATAAAGTTGGAAATGCCTACTTCCCTGCGTTGCAAACTTTTGACTAAAATTATAATACCCTGCAAGAGCCGTAGATTTTACTATATTTTAATTCAAGAAATGGCGAGGGTATCGTTTTTCCTGTGCCTACTGATGGGGAGCGCCTGGTCCATCCATGGTGTCATATTCCACCTGCCGCCAAACACGCAGAAGTGCCTCAAGGAGGACATCCAGGCGAACCAACTCGTCATGGGCAAATACGAGGTGTCTGACGTACACGGCCAAATCATGGAGTACATCGCTCGAGACACTAAAGGACACATCCTGTCGCAGAAGGAGCACATCAGCAAGGCCGAGTTCAGCTTCATTTTCGAGGTGTACGACGCCTACGAGATATGCTTCATATCCAAAGTGCCTGCACATCAACGCGGAATATCGTAGGAAGTTTCGCTGAGCACGAAAAAGAAAAAAACCAAAAGCTACGAAGACATTAGCGCGGCCAGCAAGCTGCAGCCCCTGGAAGTTGATCTTAAGACCTTTGGATGACCTCTTAGATTACAATGTTAGGGATTTCGTACTAATGCGTACCAATGAGAAAACAAAAAGCCGCGTCCTGTTCTTCAGTATCTGTGGCAAGTACTGTACCTTCGCAGATATATCAAAGCCAAAAATCTTATCGAGTAGGGAGAGTCGTCGCTTAGCCGTAGTCCTTTGACGCGTGCTCTACTTTTAGCGCTTTTCTGAAATAAATGCAACTACCTCCTAAAACGACTTGTAAAATATCATCCTTTGGAGAGAATCGCTACTAACTACCTACAGGACACATCTCAACCTATAAGCCTAACTGGCGGCCCACGGACCCTATCAGCCATCTACTCCCTACACATTTTAGTATTGCAGAAAACGACTTTATGAACTTTTATAGCTCACTAGGAAGCTGCTTTATAGCTGATAGTGACGGTGATGATAACGCAAAACATCCCCACTGGGGTTCTTGTCTAATCAATCCCAAGGGCGTCAGTTATACAAATCCTGAACTCCTCCTAGATTTTGTTTCATTGGGAAGGCCTACATATTGGCCCGCAGATCCAAATATACAACTAGACATTATCGACATCACTGGAACTAAACAAAACGTGATATCCTTCGCCGCCAAACATTACACGCCAGAGCCCTCGGCCACATACCCCACAAGAATTGGACTCTTCTTTAGAAACGAAGACTTCGCAGAGACTGGCAGACTCAGCGATCCCCGGCCACTTAAAAAAAAAACTATATAAACCATTTGTATACCCTTGCAGATTGCAATTGGATCAATTATAATCTATCCCTATCTAAATTAAAATGAATTACTTTCATATTCATTATACCCTTGCAGGGTATTATAATTTCAGTCAGAAGTTTGCAACGCATTAAAGGAAGCATTTCTGACCCTATAAAGTATATATATTCTTGATCAGCATCAACAGCCGAGTCGATCTAGCCATGTCAGTCTGTCCGTCCGTTTCTACGCAAACTAGTCCCTCAATTTTAAAGCTAACTGAACGAAATTTTGCAGATGGTCTTCTAGATACTCTCACTCGTACATAAGTCGGAACAGGCCGGATCGGACGACTATATCATATAGCTGCCATACAAACAATCTGTAAATTTGTTGAAAAAAAATTATAACTTCACTGTTTTTTAACATATATTAATTAAGTCTCGGGTATAAGGTTAAAATATTTTTTTAAATTTTCACATTTAATTTTATAAAAGTCGGACTAAAAATCGGACTAACGGTCGAAAAAATTTTACAAAAAAATTGTAACTTTGTCAGTTTTCAATATTACTTCCTTTACTTTGAGATATAAGTTTTCCATATTATTTCAAAATTTTGTTGTAAATTTCATTTTAATCGGACGACAATATCATATAGCTGTCATACAAGCGATCGGTTAATGTGGAGGTAAATTACATTTTACTTTACATGTACAAAATGTAAAAAATTAAAATCTGTAAAAATAAAATGAATATGAAAGTAATTCATTTTTTATTATATAGGGATCGATTATTATTGATACAATTGGAATCTCCAAGGGAATACAAACTTCGACGTGCCGTAGTTAGATTCCTTTCTTGTTTTATATTACTTTCTTATGATAAAAGTTAAGAAAAAAAAAAAAAAAATAATAATAAATAAAAATTTGACGCTTTTTTATTCAAATTTGCTAATTTTTAATCTTTTTTTGGCTCATTAAAGATTAAAGTGGCAACCGTGACTGTAGGTACTATAGTAGCCCTAAGCAAAAGGTCAAAGGAACGTTGAAAAGATGATAGAAGAAAGGAAGAGAAAGACAGTCTTGCGAGTGATCCCAAACAGAACAGACACGATAACTCTGCTATGGTCTTAAATATTTTTTTTCTGGATTTTGAATAAAGTTAAAAGCTTTAAATTGGGACGAGACAACGTCGGGTCTGCTAGTTTTTTTGTTATATATTTTTATAATAAGCATATTTTAGGTTACGTTTTGTAATGTTTTATATTGTTCAACAGTGAACTCGTATATATTGGTATATATTTTGCTAAGAACTTTGTTAGTTGTTAGTGTTCTCTGGATAATATCTGAGTAATGGCACCAAGTTGCACAAGGGTAATAACCAAAAGAATCCTTATTATCTCACAACTAACAATTTTTGCAACTTTTTCCCTCCTTTTCTCTAAAACAAAACATTTGCCGCTGCTCTTTTTGAAGTTTGAAACAGCAACAGCCGCTCGGAAGATGTCATAAGTAAATATATTCTTGATCAGCATGTAGCGCTGGTAGACCAACGGAGAAAAGATGGAGCAAGCGCCATCTGTGGGTCGATTGACGAACTCGATTCGCTAGGTAAGAGAAAGCAGCATAGGTCAACAGGGCGAATTGTCAGATGTGTTCTAGTGAGAGCGGGATGTAGCTTGGCTGTTAAGGGGTTTGGCGCCATTGGCAAGCGGCATCAGTGTTCTTTTCCATTTAAACCTTCCTCAGAGAAAGTCGTGCCAATCAGTGATAGCATTAATTGCTTATGGGCTTGGGCCCAGCGTACGAAACTCTGCTTAGCTCTGGAGGAGTTTCGAGGGAAAAGGCAAACGAATTCATTTTTCATTTTTGTTGGCCGAATCCTAGTGATTAGGGGAGTCGAAGAAAGAAAAGAAATGGGGTCTCCGATCAGCATAATTTTGTGCCATTTTTGTAGAAGCCTGGCAACAGCAAAAACGAGCTCAAATTACGATATTGAGGACCGACCAGCAGCCGAGCAAACATTCTCATTGAAGCGATACGGCTGCGGAAAGAGTAACCAGTGCCTACGCAACACCCGATCGTCGAAGAACGACGAGGGAGCGCCCAAACTCGGGAAAAAAGATGGCATCCACTGCGGGCGTGTTTTTTTGTTCGTCGTGTCCCTCCCCCTAATCACGTTATTATGCGGGGAAAATTCCAAAAAACATCGTGGTGAAAAAATCTGAATAAAAAAAATATGGAGAACACGGGAGTAAAAAAAAAGGAAACAGGGATAAAGTGCACAAAAAAAATATATTATTTTTAACCTCACAAACTGATGAAAAGGTGTTAAAGGAGAGAGGAAAAGAGAGAAAATAGTTAAAAAAAATGTCGAGTTTCTGGCCGTGGTAATTTATTGTTTTATTATTTCTAACAAATTTTCTTCGATGGTTTTTCTGTAATGTGTGTTTTGCAATGTTTTGAGTTCGGTGCGAAATTTTGGAAAATTATAATTTAAAATATTTTTGAACTATAACAAAAACCTATAAACCTATAAAATAAAAGGAAAATAAATTTTAGCGGCAACTTACCCCATTCCAAAGTAAACGCTAAAGGAAATAAATAAAAGAAAGTGGAAAAGCCCCGTGTCTCCAAGAACAATAAATATATAATTTTCCCTTCTGCAGCAATTTTCAGGTATCCCCGAATAAAGCGCTTTCTTCGTCGGATGCTATTCAAAAATTGGTAAGCGTTCAAACAAAACAAATTTAAATTATTTTAAGCGGCTATTTTGGTTTTAATTTTGTATTTGGTGTGAGTTGTCTGGCTGAACAAAAAAAAAAAAAAACAAAAAAAAAAAGAATAGAGAGAAAGAAAGAAAAAATGAGTTAAAATTTGCCAAAATTGAGTTTTGCACTGAGATAATAAATTATTAATAAATGATTAAAGATAATAAAAAAAGGAGAGAAAAAAATGATAATTGAGTGAAACATAAAGTAGATTTTGAAGACGAGCGCAGAACTCACTCAGCCAGTGAATATCGTATTGAGAGCTTTTGCATGTCTTTTGCTAAGGTTCGAGTCTTTATAGAAAAATAATTGAGAGAAAAAAGAATATAAAACTTATAAAGTTCCAAAGGGCACGACTTTTAAAAAATTCACTATTTAAATTAGAGTAAAGAAATATTTTAAAAGAAATTAAATAAGTTGGTGGAGCATGCCGCATTTTTTTTAAGCTATTTATATTCATTATATTTATTGTATTCATTATATTTATTATATTTGTCATATTTATTTTACTTTAAATATTTATTATGTTTATTCTATTCTGTCGATTCGATGTTGATTTTAATCTGTACTTTGGGAGATATTATTTCGTTTCGAGAATCTTATTTTGTTAGCCGATAAATAAATATGTTTATAATGTGTTAAATTGAGTGTTTGTCCTCGGCGGACATGAGACCCCCGTAGAACCGAAACCGCGAAGGGGCCGTTCTCAAAGAAGGGAAATGGAGGTGGAAAGGCCGATGGAAGGGTGGGCTGATGGCGCCTCATTAACAGCTGAGGTGGAAAAGCGGTAGACTCGATCGCAGGTGTATAGGGCTTTAAGCCCAACAATAGCCCAAGTGTAGAAGTGTGTTTCTCCCCGGTTAGAGTATTTGTTTTGGTTTGTCATAGCAGGCAATCTGAGCTATAATATCTTGCTATAATAATCGAAGAGGCATTGAGGGGATTAGAGCAAGGATCCACACCATTAGCTGACGAGCCGTAGCCGAGGAACATTTTTGCGTGCGCTCTAGATCCACCCATATCACCAAGCCTTGTTATTATTTATAGATGCCCGTTACACGCATCACTAGAAGAGACGATCTAGCCATGTCCGTCTGTCTGATTATACGCAAACTAGTCCCTCAGCTTTAAAGCTATCTGAATAAAACTTTGCAGATAGTCTTCAATATGCTCTCACTACTAGTCGGAACGAGAAGGATTGGTCAACTATATCATTTGCCTGAAAAACAAACTCGTAAATTTGTTGAAAAAACATTATAACTTAATTTTTTTTTAACATATCTTAATAAACTCTCTGCTATTAGCTTTCAATAATATTTCAGAATTTTGGTTTGAATTTTATAAAAATCGGACTACTATATCATATAGCTGCCATAGTAACGGTCGGGAGTTTTTTAGAAAAAAATATTACTTTGTCAGTTTTCAGCAGAACTTTTATTAGCTCGGTCGGGAAAATTTTATTTTTCGAAGTTTGAAAACTGGAATCGTTTGTCAATCGTAGGCCATGGTTGCTCACTTTTACTTTTTTTTTGCCCACGTTCAGTTTTGAAAAAACTATGAAACTTCGAAAAATTTTGAAAATCAAAACGTTCTTTATTAATTTTTTTTTTAATCGTAATAACATCGTTTGCTCGCCCTTTAGAGTTTTGAATAAATAAAAACTTAAAAAAATATGGAGCTTTAAATATTCTCTTCGGTTTTTCAAAAAAAAAAAAAAAACAAATTACTGTCCATCTCGTAAAACAAAATATTAAAAAAAAAACGCTTGCCTACCTCTTAAAAATATAAATTATCGTTTTTTCATCCTTTAAAACTTAATATTTTTAACAAAAAACGTTTGTCCACCTCTTAAAACCAAATCAAATCGTTTGCCTACCATTTAAAATTAAAAAATATCGTTTGCCTACTTCTTAAAACTAAACAAAGTCGTTTGCCCACTTTTCGAAATTAATATTTTTAACAAAAAACGTTTGCCCACCTATTAAAACTAAATCAAATCGTTTACCCACCCTTTAAAATTAAAAAATAATGTTTGCCCACATCGTAAACCTTTTATTTTTAACAAAAAACGTTTGCCCACTTCTTAAAACTAAACAAAATCGTTTGCCCACACCTTTAAAATGAAAAGTTATCTTTTGCCCACCTCCTAAAACTTAAAATTTAGAACAAAAAACGTTTGTCCACCTCTTAAAACTAAATAAAGTCGTTTGCCAACCCTTTAAAACTAAAAAAAGTTTGCCCACCCTTTAAAAATTAATATTCGTGTTTGTTCACCTCTTAAATTTGGGGTGCAGATATTATCTCTTAGTAAAGCCCAAAACAACGCTCAACAAATATTAACCCCTTTGCACAGGTAAAAACATCAACCTTAATAAATGCATAAAAATCAGTTTTGGAAATTCGCATTTCTTTATTATAAAAAACAAGAAAGGAAGCAAACTTCGGCACGCCGAAGTTTGTATACCCTTGCAGATTCCAATTTTATTAATTATAATCTAACCCTATCTATTTTAAAATTAATTACTTTCAACTCAATTTTATTTTTACAGTTTTATATTTTTTACATTTTGACATGTAAAGTAAAATGTGATTTACCTTCACATCTGAAAAAATATAAAGTACCAGTATATTAAAGAAGAAGAAGTTATGTTGAAAACTGACAAAGTTATAATTTTTTCCTAAAAATTTCCCGACCATTCCTATTACAGCTATAGGATATAGTAGTTCGATATTTATAAAATTAAATCCGAAAATCTAGAATAATATATAAAGCTTATAACCGAGAGTTGATCAAGATATGGGCAATTCCATAGTCGCGCACGGGACATTCGTACGCATTCAAAGTAAAAAAACGTTTAAAAGAAAACGATTTTTTTTTTGATGAAAGTCTTAACATATAGCACTTAATTAGTTCTTTTATTGGTGAAAAAATTGATTTTGGTTAATTTTTCATTCTTAAGTTTTTTGCAAAATTCAAGTGATTCGCACGGGACAAAAAACGGAAGTGACTTTTAAGGTCGACCTATTCAAATGACAATTTCTGCGAATCAAGAGGCAATATTTTAATCCAACTAATATTAAACTGTTGTACACAGATGCCTCTTAAAAATTGTTATGAGTTTTTTCAGAAATGACTTGCACTTTTTTTAAATTTAATTTGATGTAGATTGGCACGGGACATCGCGCACGCGACATTTTTTATCAGCATACTTTGCACGTTGTTTTTTACTATTAAACTAAATTAGAAAAGCATCTATCCGTTTTATTTTGACTATTTGCATTCTTCTAGTGATATTAGAAAACAAAAGTCAAAGCATAAAGCATCGTTTTAGAAGATTTCTTAAAAAGAAAACTTGTCTATTTTTATGATGTTTTTCATTAAAATAATGAAAAATCGCGTTTTCGCGAATATGCTTTCGAATATTTCGAAATTTGTTTTAGAATATGGTAAAGCCTTTCGAACTGAATCAATTGGACCATTTCCCAATGTTACAATATTGAAAAAAACCATTTTAGAGAAGTTTAAGTTTTTTGGCCGCGGTGGACCTTTCTGTGGAATTGCCCATATGTTAAAAAACAGTGAAGTTATAATTTTTTTCAACAAATTTACGGATCGTTTGTATGGCAGCTATGTATGAGTGAGAGTATATAGAAGATTGTCTGCAAAGTTTCAATCAGATAGCTTTAAAACTGAGGGACTAGTTTGCGTAGAAAGGGACGGACAGACGGACATGGTTAAATCGACTCGGCTGTTGATGCTGATCAAGAATATATATACTTTATAGGGTCGGAGATGACTCCTTTACTGCGTTGCAAACTTCTGACTGAAATTATAATAGCCTGCAAGGGTATAAAAATTTTAGTTTTCCGTTTATTTAATTAGGCACACGACAGATCAACTAATTCTGGATAACTCCTTAAGGCAGAAGTCGCCACGGGATAAACGGGAAAACAAAAATGGGCCAGACAGAGTGGCGAGTGCCTTACTTTGTTGTTGCAAACTCGAGATCGAAAATTCCGCCGAATAGAACAGTCTGGTAAAAAAGGCTGGCGGGTACATCCAGGCAAAACAAATATCACCACTGTCATAAACTTGGGCCAGACAGAGTGGCGAGTCGTTTCATTTTAGTGGAATTGCCACAGAACGCAAGCGAGATCTTGTTGAGACGACTCGCTGGCCCCGCTTGTGCGCAGACGGTTCTCGTTCGCGTTCGGCGAAACGTAAAACTTTACAAAAACAATTCCCATATGCGGTGGCGGGAGAAACCACAAAATTCCGCGATCTCGAGTTTGCAATAACAAAATAAAGCACTCGCCACTCTATCTGGCCCATGTTTGAATTTTGCTTTTTTGCCAGGATTTTCCCGTTAATCGTGGCGACGTCTGCCTTAAGGAGTTATCCAGAATTAGTTGATCTGTCGTATGCCTAATGAAATAAACGGAAAACTAAAATTTTTGATTTTTTTTTTATAATGAAGAAATGCGAATTTCCAAAACTGATTTTTATGCATTTACTAAGGTTGATGTTTTTACCTGTGCAAAGGGGTTAATATTTGTTGAGCGTTGTTTTAGGTTTTACTACGACATAATATCTGCACCCCAAATTTAAGAGGTGGACAAACGCGAATATTAATTTTTAAAGGGTGGGCAGACTCTTTTTAGTTTTAATGGGTGGGCAAACGATTTTTTTTTTTTAATTAAGAGGTGGGCAATGGTTTTTAGCCAAAAATTATTAATTTTTAGGTGGTGGGCAAACGATAATTTTTCATTTTAAAGGGTGGGCAAACGGTTTTTTTTTTAATTTTAAGAGGTGGACAGACGGTTTTTGTAAAAAATATTAAGTTTTAGGGGGTGGGGCAAACGATAATTTTTAATTTCAAAGGGTGGCAAACGATAATTTATAGTTTTAATAGGTGGGCAAACGTTTTTTGTTAAAAATATTTGGTTTGGCCGAGGGGCGCAGCCGTGTGACGTACGGCACGCAACGTGTTCTAGATAGACGCGTGAGAAAGAAAATAAAGGAAAGCACGAGGAAAATAATATGTTACTAAGATACTACATACTACATACTACATACTACATACGAGCTAGTTCTACAAGCAATATGGTTTTAAGTTAAGGAAGACTAAACTCAATAATCAAAGAGGCGGTTGTAATTCGCGCATAAAACCCTAAAGGGTTCATGCGCTTCAAACTCCCTCCTACAGTGACCAATAACTAAGGGAATATAGGATCTAGATGTTAGTCGCGGTACATGGAAATTGAGCTGACCTAGCAGATAGGGGCTCTCCACGTCTCCATGTATTTGCTTGTGTAGAAAGACGACGCCAGGCATCGTTCTACGGTTAGCTAGCGAAGGAAGGTTAATTAATAGAAGTCTACTAGAGTAAGACGGTAATCTTTGGTCGTCATCCCAGGATAAGCCACGTAGGGCGAACAGCAAAAAATTTTTTTGCACGGACTCAATGCGGTTAATATGGACTCCAAAACTGGGACTCCAAACGCAAGAACCATATTCCAAAATGGGCCGAACTAGTGAGGTAAAAAGACTCTTAGTTACATAAGGGGAATCGGATTCCTTCGACCACCTTTTTATAAACCTAAGCACGCCTCTGGCTTTGTTAACCATGCAGGAAATATGTTCAGAGGACGAAAGTTTAGAATCAAGGCGGACTCCTAGATCATCGACAAGAGTTGTTCTTTCCAAAGAGCAAAGAGCAAAGAGCACGCGAAAATGTCATCAGTTTGCACTTGGAGCTGTTGAGATGTAATAAGTTAGCACGGCACCATGCCTGAAAATTGTTAAGATCCGATTGTAAGTCCAACTGGCCAGAGCTGTCCTTATACTGCAGCCATAGTTTAACATCGTCAGCGTACATAAGCACACGAGCGTTGGTTAAAACTAGCGGAAGGTCTTTGATGAATAATGTAAATAGCAGTGGGCCAAGATGGCTACCTTGTGCGACGCCAGATGTGACACTGAGGAATTTGGAGAGAGCATTTTTAAACAGAACCTTTTGAGTTCTGTGAGACAAATAACTCAAAATCCATTTAAGCAGATCAACCGGAAACCCAATTAAGTCGAGTTTCCTTACAAGAAAAGAATGGTTAACCGAGTCAAAGGCTTTACTGAAGTCCATGTAAATCACATCGGCTTGAAGGTTGCGTTGGAAACCTCTAATAACAAATGAGGTAAGTTCCAGCAAATTTGTAGTAGTTGATCTCCGCCTCATAAATCCATGCTGACATGGGGAAATGACGGATCTGCACAAGTGCTGCAAGTGAGGAGTTATTACATTCTCGAAGAGTTTCGGAATAGCCGATAACTTAGAGACGCCCCTATAGTTACAGGCATCCGTTTTGCTACCTTTTTTGTGGAGAGGAATAATAAAGGATTCCTTCCAAATAAGGGGAAATTCGGAGGTCTCTAAAGATAAGGTAAACAATTTTAGAAAGGGGTTGCACAGGGCTTCCGCGCAATACCTGAGCACGCAGCCCGGTATTCCATCGGGACCCGGTGAATATACTGGCTTAACGCGTTGAAGATCCAGACTAAGGGAACTTTCGTTTAAAATAGGACTGAAGATTAGGTTTGAACAGGGCATAGAGTAAGCATATGTCAGTTTTAAATTGGTTGAGGGAGAATAAGTAGTTTTAAAAAAACTCCGCAAATAGATCGGCAATAGCCTGATCCGAGTTTGCTGAAGAGTTATTAAATGAAAGCGAGGAAGGATACAAATTTGGTTTACGCTTAGTGTTTACAAAATTATAAAACTGTTTCGGGCTCTGCGCAAACTGAACCCTACAACGAGTCAGATAATTTTTATAACACCGAGCGTTGAGCACGGTAAATTTAGACCGAGCACTTATATATTTAGATAGAGCCGTATGAGAGCCAGAGAG
>VNJR01000515.1:0-14572 GCA_008042585.1 Drosophila punjabiensis
AACATTCGAATGATTCGAGTTGTTGCGTGCGAATTCGGTCCATTCCTTTGCTTATTCTTGACAGCTGTACTTCAAAGACGCAATAATGGATGCATTATTTTCAAAAGAAGCCGTATGTATTTGTGTAATGTATATGTGTATATGCATACACAACTATAAAAACACATTTCATTTCTTGTTCATTGTTTTCAGTTGTCACTCGAATCATTCGAATGAAGCGTCTCAATTTACTGTGTTCTCATTCCATTCAATTCATTTCCATCTGTTTCGTTGTTGTGCGACTGAGTCGTACGTAAATTCACTCACTCACTCATACCAGTTTGACTTTGCTTTCATTCTCATTCCATTCATTTTCGGCATTGTGCATTTGAATGTGCCTTTTTCGCCACTCATGCAGATGTCTAATACACACCCAACCTGTGAAATCCATTCGGACTCTACCCTTTTACACCCGCTGCTTTACATACCCATTGGTGCCCAAAAAGACATCAAATTAATTAATCTTTGACTCCATATAATTAACCTAAAAGATAATAATAATTTAGATTGGGAATAATCGCATATATATATATATTTGTCAGATTTCCCCATAAAGTATGCTAAATCGGAAAAGTATTAATTAAAAAGTAAATATTAAATTATTAACCAAATAAACAAATATATGCAAAACTATTCTACTGATACTCGAGTATGGGCACGATTAATCGTGTTAAGCCAGCGGCGGGTGCACACAGACGTAGATCTTGCTGCAATCGATGAAGTCACGGAAAATTCACAACACGTGGTCACAAGTTTTGGGGGGGGGGAGGAACGTTGCAAGCCTAGGCTGTGCTAGCAATAATAAAATACTTCCACTTCCAGCACGTGGCACTGGCAGCAGACGCTATTTTAAGAATCTATTTTTAGCCACTAGCGACCGAACGCGCACGATAGCTTACCAGTTATTGTTAGAGCACGATCTAAAGCCAATAGTTAGGCAGTATTTGCCTTAAAAATACTTGTCCGATTGTGTCGATGCTTTTGGATAAAAATTCGAAGACGATGCAAAAAGACTATCCTTGATCACATCTTCCAGAAAATGGGACGGAAAAAGTTAGATTAAGTGTGACCAAAGCTTATTATAATCCATTTCGGGAATTTTTCGTGGGATTTTACAGGCAGAATATTTAATTTGCCAGGATGTGGTCTTGGGTCGCTAACACTTATGGTTCTGAAACTCTGGCTCGACTTCCAAAAGGGTGTTATATCTTTTGGGAGGTTCATGGCCCATTTTATTCTTCTAGAGAATATTAGATCTTTTGGGAGGTGGGAGTTGCTCTTCTCCAGTAGCCAGGTGCCTGTTAGCATCGGACACCTTAGTGCATCCTGGGAAATGTGCTTGCATTAGTGCTGCTAGGGCCTCTTCGCTGCCCTCACTCCACTGTCCGTCGTCGCGTTTGAGCAGACTCTGTATGGTTGGCTGCTTAGATAGCAGCTTCCGGAGTCTAGCCCTTTTTGGGGCAGTCTCTATATTAGAGCAAAAGTTTCTCCACGAGCTTCTTGGCGCCTTGCGTATTTTCTTCGTGTAGTTCCTGAGTAGGACTTTGTGTTCCTCGCACATAACACCATATTACGCCTGCTTGGATATTTTGAAAAATTCTTTGAGTTTATTGCGTCGGAGTGAAAGGTCTCTATTCCACCAGGATAGCTTGGTCCTTTTCCTGGGTTTCAATATCGAGCATGATGCGTGACGGTCTTTTTGAACTTTCCTCAGTTCGTTCCGGGGGTTCCTAAAGACTACTTGTTTTGGAGAGTGTTCGAATACGTATTTGAACTGTATGTACTTATGATCTGAAAAGGATGGTCTCTCAATGACTCTCCGTTCGGATACCATAGTACCCTGCCCTCTTACAAGTATCAGATCTAACACATTCGAGGATATGGGACCTATGAAAGTATGCTCCTTCCCTACGTTTGCTATAGATAAGTAAGTAGAAAGTATAAAGTTTAAGAGTGACATACCTCTTTCGTTTATAAGAAACGCAGAGGTGTGCGTTGTCGTCTGCACCCACGATCTGACTGCTGGTCGTTCGGGATATTCATCAGAGCTGTAATGAGACAATGTTGGCGTAAAGACCTTTCGTAAAATTACGGCGGTTCTGTTCCTGCTTACCGATTGTGAATAGAACACGTTATATGAGAACGGATTCAAACGCTGCAGCAGCTTCAGCGCCCGGTTCCCTTGGATTGCGATGAGGAAAAGTACCTTCACCTCAGGAATGAACGGGACTAGCTCCCTGTCAACCACCTCCAGCTTTTTTTTTTTCTGGAGCCGGCTCTGGATGCGATGGGCAGCCTTATACTGCGACTTGGCCTTCATCTCACCGCTTGCACGCTTTGGCCCGTCCCTCCGCGGAGAGCTGGTACCTGGTTTCGGCGAGTGGAGAGCGTACAGACAAATCAGTTTACTATACGCCTCTCCAAATTGTTCGAAAAATGCCTTTTAACATAATACCATATATGGGACCTCATAACATTTTTCCAGCCCTTCAATTTGGCTTCAGAGAAAAACATGGAACTATCGAGCAAGTTAACAGAATAACATCAGAGATTCGCAAAGGCTTTGGCCACAAAGAATATTGCAGCGCGATATTTCTCGACGTATCTCAAGCATTCGACCGCGTCTGGCTCAACGGTCTCATGTATAAAATTAAAACACATTTTCCCGGGTACACTCATAAATTACTTGACTCGTACTCTACAACAGAGTCTTCGCAGTGAGGTGCAACACAACAACATCCGACAACTACAAAATTGAAGCTGGAGTCCCACAAGAAAGCGCACTTGCACCACTCTATTCGTCCTTTACACAGCGGATATTCCCACGAGCGACCGACTAATAACATCCACCTTAGCTGACGATACTGCGATCTTCAGCCGCACACGGTAGTAGAGAAGTGGCTAACTGACTGGTATATCAAAATAAACGAGCAAAAGTGTAAACACATAACAAACTTGTCCTCCGCTCTACTTGAATAGCACAAAGATCCCCCAAGTCAACGAAGTTACGTATCTCGGCGTCCACCTCAACTGACGTCTAACATGGCGTCGACATATCGAGTGCAAAAAACTACACCTAAATCTTAAAACCCGTAAAAATTGTCATGTATCTGGAATACAAGGTCATGCTCTACAACTCCACTCTTAAGCCAATGTGGACGTATGGCTCCCATAGACATCATACAACGCGCTCAATCAAAGATCCTGAGAACTATCACTGGGGCACCAAGGTATATTCGAAAGCAAAACATCCACAGGGATCTTGGCATTCTCGCAATAAAGATTAAACAGAGAAGCAAAAAGCGTCGTCCAAGAAAAACCTCTCAGCCCACCCAAATCCTCTCGCATGGGACTTGACTCGAGTTTCCAGAAGAGCCCGCCTACAATGTAACGACCTTCCAACCCAGCCATAATTTGTCAGGGCCATTTTTACTGTTCCAGTCTATATGACTGATGGTAAGGTTATAGTATAAAACTTGATACACTTATTCTTAGTCTCCTAAGGGGAAGATTCAATAAATAAAAGCAAAGCAACTAAATAAATAAAACAACAAAAATAGCAAATCGGATACCAGTAACTATAGGGGTATCTCTAACTATTCGGCTATTCTGAAACTGTTTGCGAATGTCTGACAGGACTCAAAAGGTTCTCTATAAAAATGTTTTTTCCAAATTGCTCCGTGTCACATCTGGCATCCCACAAGGTATCCACCTCCGCCCACTGCTATTTACATTGTTTATCAATGACTGATTGAATGTTTCTTGTCGATGATCTGGGAGTCCGCCTTGATCCTAAACTTTTATTCTCTGAACACATTTCCTGCATGGTTAACAAAGCCAGAGGCGTGATTGGATCCATTAAAATGTGGTCGATGGAATTCGATTCCCTTTATGTAAATAAGAGTCTTTTTACTTTGTTAGCTCGTCCCATTTTTAAGAATGGTTCTTGCGTTTGGAGTCCTAGTTTTGGAGTTCATGTTAACCGACCGTCCAAAAAAACTTTTTGCTTTTCGCCCTACGAGAGTAAACCTGGGATGCCGACCTGAGATTAACGTCTTAATCTAGTAAAATACTAATAATTAATCCTTTTTTTCTTAGCTAACAGTTCAAAGCGATGCTTGGCGTCGTATTTTTACATAAGCCAATTCACGGGGACGTGGAGAGCCCCTATCTGCTAGGTCAGCTCTATCTAGACGCGTGCCGTACGTCACACGATTGCGCCCCTCAGTCTGTTGGGCGGTAAAGTATGACTCGCGCGTACAAAAAAAAACAAGTGAATTGGAATTGGAATTGGAGTAAGTTTGTGTCAGTGAGCAAAGCTATAAACAACGGAAGTTCGGTTACTTTTGAAAAAATAGCGTTTGCAAGACGGTGACGGCCGAATAGCTGTAATCATATTTGGCAGTATGTATGTATTTATTTACCGAATCGAAGAACAATTGTTCTGCTGCATATAAGTCCTAAGCCTTTTTATGAGGTTGAAGGTTTGGTCATCAGATTAACACAAACTTTATGGAAAGGCTAGAAAAGTGCATTTTTACAAAAGCTTTATGGAAATTGCCAAAAGGCTAGAAAAGTGCATGTGAAATCTTTCCCATCTCAGTCGAAAAATTGAACGGAGGAGTTGCTGCAGTTGGTACATTCAGATGTTGGTGGACCATTTAAAACAAGTTCGATTAGAGACAGGAGGATCTCCTGTGCAGAGCGACAACAGTCGCGAGCATGTGAACCGATTTGATGAATTTCTACGAGAAAATGCAATTACGAGACAGCTCACAGTCGCCTACACACCGCAACAAAAGGGTGTTTAAAGCCCGACTTGTGGCAAAGGGCTGTTCTCAACGTTACGGCATAATATTAGCCATGACAGCGAAAATAGAATATTTACACCAGATGGACGTATGCACGGCTTACCTCAAAAGCGACTTGTTGGATATCGTGTATATGTAGCAATCCGAAGGTCATGCCGAAGGCGAAAAAGCAGAAAGAAGGCTTTTACCAAAGAAGACCACCCATGGATTGAAGCAGGCTGGCTGACAAAGGAACAAGGATTGTGTTTTGAAGGGCATTAGCTTCTATCCGTTGGAGAATGAACTGTGCTTGTAAAAGCGTGCTGGTGGTGGTAATATAGCATTAAACCTTGTTTACGTTGATGATCTTATTATAGAATGCTAAGAAAAAAGGATCTCTCGGTAGCGTTCGAACGTGTTGATAAAGGTTCGTGTTCACACATGAACACAAATTTATTGTCAATATATAATATAGCCGCCTGAAAATGTAAGGTGAGCTCCGCGGGCAAAGTGTCATTTGGTCATTTGAGACACTCTGCAACTTTCCCCCCTGTGGTAAGAGGTTCAGAGTTTGTTAAACCAGCACCTTGAAATACTAAAGCTGCTAAAATAGTTTACTTTTGTTTCCCCCTTGATGGTAAGGAACAGAGTATAAATTGAAAGCAAATGGTTTTTTATCCGTCCTTATTGTTTTAAAAAAACATTTTCCAACGTTATATTGGTTGGTAAAATAAATAAATAAAGCACTTTTCTTAGTCTTAAAATAAAGCTGAAGGTTGTCAGTTACCAATTTAATAGTTTGGTAAGGCGTGCTGAGGCCATAGACATCAGCAGTGAAGAATTGTGACAAAAATAATAAACAAATAAAACTTTAAATATACACCACATTTGTTTAATGTTTTTATGAATCACCTTATGGACTAACAATAAAGCTAAAGGTTGCTATAATACCAGCAAAAATTTGGTAAGGCATGCTGAGGCCATAAATATCAGCAGTGAATGTGCTAAAAACTGAATAAAATATAAAAAGTCCATTGACAATAAATTTAATAAATCGATTTAAAAAGGAGAATCGAATTATTGCGTACCGCTCAAAAATTATAAATTGAGCCACGCGATTACATCGACATCAGCAGCAGCGACGACAGCGACTGCAGCTACTACAGCGGCAGCGACGACATTGACAGCACCGTCAACCAGCCCCCACCCCTACAATATCGGAAGCGGCGACCACTCAGCAGCGACAACAACACAGCAGCAGGCAGATAAGAAATTCTTTAATAACTTTATATTGATAATTAAACAAAATATAAAAAAATAATTGGAATAATAATAAGAAAATAATTTTTTAAATATAAGATTAAATATTTCTTATTAAGTGGCAACCAATATAAAAAAAATAATAATAAAACTATAAAAAATAAAAATATATTTTATAATATTTTATCAAGTTAATTTTCGTGAAATTCGGCTTATCTTTTCAGATTAAATAATTTTAATAGGAACTGATGTGAAATAGCTAATAAATTTTTTTATTTTTGGACTTATACCACTTTTAAAATCGAGGGCTCATAGATTACATAAAAAATAATAGAATATATGAATAAAGTGTTGTCCGAACAAATCCTAAGCCTGCTAAAAAGGCAGGCTGAACTAAAAAAGGTCTGTTGGGAAATTGTAACGAGAGACATTACCAATTTTTCAAGTCAGGAGATAAAATATTTAAATGAATTGGAAAAAGAATTTGAATCCAATCACAAAATGTTAGTGAGTTTAGGCCCCGTAGACCATGACTACATTAATAAAAAGAGGTATGAGCAAATTTGTAATGCTTTTCACCTTATACAAGAAAAGGTCGCGCAGTCAGCGTCAGTTAGCAAAGAAGAACACAATCATCCTTTATTAGAAGAAAAAATTAAAAAACTGAGGGATTATTAAGACGAAACATATGTAGAAAACACGAAACCTTGCGTATTAGAAAAAATAAGATTCATTTCCTCTGGCAAAATGTTGCCGATCTTAAAACGAAAGTAGGAGCATGTAGCCTAGATTTCGAGTCAGCCTTCAACGAGTTGGAATTTGATATCCAAATATCTCATCCGAGATAAACGAACAAATGAAAGAGAAAGGCGAGGAAAATTTTGAGGGTATGTGTAAATTCCAGAGTTACCGACCCTTCCAAAAATCGAGGAACCCAATTTTGGCGGCGATTCCAAAGATTGGGACCTTTTCATTAATTATTCATTGAATTGATATATTCAAGGGAGAGTCTCAGTATCTCCTTAAAATTTAATTATTTGAAGTCGGCCTTAAAAGATGAAGCGCGAAATGTGGTCGCTTATCTCTTAATAGGCTCTGCTGAGAATTACGATGCCGCTTGGGACCTTCTAACCAAGCGGTACGAAAATAATCGTAAGATTTTCTCAGAGCAATTGAATCGGTTGATGGATTTGTCAATTTTAAATATTGATATCGTCAAACAGATCGAATATTTTATTGACACCATTAACTCCTTAAAGTAAAGGCCAATCTAAAGGATGAGGTCGATGTGTTATGTGCGCATATGGTGCTCAGAAAATGTAATACACAGAAAATGTAATACACACAGTCATATTTAGAGGACAAAAGACATCCAGAATATATCGGATGTTATGGATTTTTTAGAGCAGCGACTGAGTTCGTCTGTAAACAAAAATACGCATATATCCAGAAAATTTTATTTTTCCGAAAATGTTAATTTCTCAAATAAAACTAATTATTCAGATGAAATGTGCCCAGTCTGTAATATGATGGGACATAAAAAGTGTGCAACTATGCACAAAATTCCAAAAATACTTGAATGGCAAGAAACGTGAATGCGAATATTTTTGTTTGCATTGTAGCCATAGCTCGCAAATAACGGTTGACCGATTCGTGCGATCGCAAAAAAACAGTTTTTTTTTTTTAGAATTGGAGCGAAGACTCTAAGAGCGAGCGATTGAATTGCTCTTATAAAAATTATGCTCACGATCAGCTAAAAAGCTGTTTTTTTCATTCTCTTTTGCTTTGCCCATTCACGGTACGTTTGCTCATGAACGAAGAGTCAAACGGTTTTTTTGTAGCAAAGGACATAAACAATGTTACATTTTCCAACAAGAGATATCTTAACACTTTTTTGACGTCCAAACAAACATTGCTTCCAACAGCAATAATAAAAGTAAAAACAGCCAATGGCGAGTTTAAAAATTTTAGAGCGCTGATTGATAGTGGTTCTGAAAGCACTATTATATCAGAAAAGGCAGCACAATTTTTGAAACTGCCAAAATTTAAATCTAGAACAGAAATTAGTGGGATAGCATTTCCAGATACATGTGTTTCAGAACACAAGATAAAACTTTAAGTAGAGGCTACTAACTCGAATAAGTCTTTTTCAAGCGAGGCCATAATAATGCCTAAATTTATGACTGCTCTGCCTATTTCGGATATTGATATTGATAAATCAAAGTGGAAAAATTATGCATTAGCGGTCCCGAACTTTGACAAGTCGGGCAGAGTAGATATAATTCTTGGAACAGATGTATATGCCCATATTATTAAAAATGGGAGTACAAAAATTAATGGCCTACTAGGTCAAAATACTAAATTCAATAATTGCCACTTCTATTGTTTTCCAAAATGAAAATTTCAAGAAAGTTAGGCACAAAATTACAATTAGTCATAAAGGTAAATGTTGCAATTGCAAAATGTCGCGTAAAGACAAAAGCTAAGTCTACTTTTTTGTCCCCCGGCAGTACCTCACTGTGGAGGTATCAGAGAAAAAAAAGATATTAGAAATTTGCATGTTTTCAGTTATATTTTTTTTTGCTAGTAATATTAGCAGTTAACTTTAAGTAGGGAATAAAATAAATAAAATCAGTTTGAAATCACAACTCAGCGTGAAAACGTGTGTTTTATTAACATTACGTATTTTTCAGTTCGTTTAGACTGTTTCTAGGCATAGGGATAGAATGCAAGGGTGAACTTAGAGAGATAACCCTGGCGCAGACCTAGTACATCCAGGAGCTACAGATTTGCGTCTACACCTTTACATCTAGGGTATTAGATTGCATGTAATCAGCAATGCGCAAGGGCGGGTGAGACGGAATACCAGACAGTATTTGGCGAGTTGATGTGCTTTTCGCTGACGATCCGACCGAATACTTTGCATTCCGTTGCAAAATTTTTAAAGCTGAATAAGGATCCTGGACTTTGGACTACAAACTGCACTACAAAACACAGGACAGGCGTTTGGTTGTTATTAATTTCTTTGGAATTCAAGTGCATTCGCTCTTGGATACAACTTTTCTTTGATTTTACTATCTTGTCTTGTAAGATTTTTTACAATCTAACGGGCTAGAGCTATAAATGTTTTGTCTGCCTGTGTTGAGTTACATTTTATGTTGGAATGTGGTATTTTTCCGTTAGTTTTGGCTTTAGGATTTTTATTTCAAACCAGTATTACCAAGAGATGTGTGGATGTGAATTTTGTAGTATACAATTATAGGGCATTGTAGGATCCCTGCAGTACCATTCATCAGTAATTCATCATTCATATGGCGGTGTTGTTGATGAAAAGTTGATGAATTTCTATACAAATTTACCGATGAATTTTGTTTGGGCATGTCCGCGAAATTCATCAACAAAAATTCATCAACTTTTCATCAACATTTTAGACCAAAAATTCATCAACATTTATGCCAAAAATTCATCAACTTTTCATCAACAATTCATCAATAGTCCATAAAATATCCATAAAATCCATAAATAATTTTTTATTATCATATAAAATGAAAAGTAATAGTAATAAAAATACAAATAATAATTTAAAACTACAGCATAGTTCTTTTCCTTCTGTCAATGCATCTGCCTTCTCTCCTTGGTTAATTTTTTCCTTCCAGCGCCTCGGTGGCTCGGATAAGACAGTATAACCAATGGCATCTAGAAAAAATAAACAGTTTTATTATACCCTTGCAGGGTATTATAATTTCAGTCAGAAGTTTGCAACGCAGTGAAGGAGTCATCTCCGACCCTATAAAGTATATATATTCTTGATCAGCATCAACAGCCGAGTCGATCTAGCCATGTCCGTCTGTCCGTTTCTACGCAAACTAGTCCCTCAGTTTTAAAGCTATCTGAATGAAACTTTGCAGATAGTCTTCTACCGATCCGTAAATTTGTTGAAAAAAAATTATAGCTTCACTGTTTTTTAACATATCTTGATCGACTCTCGGTTATAAGCTTTATATATTGTTTCAGATTTTTCGATTTAATTTTATAAAAATCGGACTACTATATCATATAGCTGCCATAGGAACGGTCGGGAAAATTTTAGAAAAAAAATTATAGCTTTGTCAGTTTTTAACATAATGGGTTCTACTTTGAGTTACTAGTATTTCATATTTTTTCAGAATTTTGTTGTAAATTTCATAAGAATCGGACGACTATATCATATAGCTGCCATACAAACGATCGGTAAACGTGGAGAAAATTACATTTTTCTTTACATGTAAAAATGTGAAAAAATGTGAAAAAATGTGAAAAAATGTAAAAAATGTAAAACTGTAAATATTGTGTGAATATGAAAGTTCATATTATATTATATTGGGATAGATTATAATTCATACAATTGGAATCTGCAAGGGTATACCAACTTCAGCGTGCCGAAGTTAGCTTCCTTTCCTGTTTATTATCAATAAGTTTTTGTTATTTTACACTGGTAAAGAACAATTTCACTGTCCATTATGTTAATACTTAGGAACACTTACCTGATAAATGTTTATTGCAATTTAAACTTAATTTTCCTTTGAATTTGATTCTGCTTCTATATTTCTCACTTTCTAAAACGTAATTGACAAACGCGAGAAAACCCACGCGCTTCTCAGAAGAACAAAAAGAAACCTGAGCCAGAACAACGGTTTCTCTTTCATGGTCCCTTGAAATACTGCTGGGAGAGGGAGAGTGCGAGCGAGAGGGACTACCTAAACGCCGCTCTTTGTTGATGAAAGACTGATTAATTTTGACCTTTTTTTCATCATCTTTTCATCAAAAAAATTCATCAACTTTTAATCATTCTTTCATCAACAATTTTTGTACAAGAGAAAAATGAGAGCGCGAGAGAGTCGGGTTTGAAATCGGTCGAAATCGACGTCGCCTGTTGATGAATCGTTGATGAATTTGACATACTGATGCGTTTCGGTACTGCAGGGATGTAATGATTATCAGTATGATCATTATGAGTATTTTCCATATAGTAGGCGGGTGCTAAGTCCATGGGACTGTGCATGATGGAATGACATAAGATGGTCCCGTTGGCGGAAGTTTCACGAAGTATACATTTATTTCAGTGCACGTTTGCTTGCTGTGGAAAATGGTTGTGTCCGAACGAATACATAAAATGTAGAGCTGGATAAATTTTTAATTTCCTTTTATGAAAAAATAAGAATACATTTGAAAGTTAAGAACTTAAACAAAAAATATTTTTATTAAGAACTAAAAGCAGCGCTTTATTGGTAAATCCAAATTGTTAAAAATTAAAAAAAAAAGTCTTGTCTTCTTATTATAACTTAAATGACATGTTCTAACCCTACTAACATG
Source organism: Drosophila punjabiensis (assembly GCA_008042585.1). Taxonomy (NCBI): domain Eukaryota; kingdom Metazoa; phylum Arthropoda; class Insecta; order Diptera; family Drosophilidae; genus Drosophila; species Drosophila punjabiensis. The sequence continues at coordinate 11,442 of VNJR01000515.1, forward strand.
TTAAGGGTTAATCAAGAATCACGTTGCCGTCTCACTTAGACTTAATATGACACTCAGAATACTATGTTCCTTTCACTCGCACTTATTGCAAGCATGCTATAAGTGGATGTCAGTTAAATACGGGACCTCCTTATGTCATTCTATCATGGAACTGTGTATATTTCTCTATATATACTCAAAATTATAAATATATATATATATAAATATATATATGCCTATTTAAACTTATAAAAATATATATAATAAACTTGAACCCTCAATTCGGTATGTGCTTACGGGGTTAACGGGCTTAAGGGGTGCTCTCAGTGTCGTTGCATCTGTTGCCGTTTGCCATTTGGAATTATTCCAGACGTCGACCTTAGCCCACAAATAGTGGCCCTTGCATTTATGTTGTCTACTGGTGCAACGCCGAATGTGCGTGTGAATGTGTTTTTGTTTACAAGCTAACGTATCCGGAAGCTAAGATTCAAAGCATTTAAAAAAATCTTTTTTGACGAATTATAACATAGCGCTTTAAAAAAAATATTTAATTAATTTTCCTTAGACTTAAAAATGATTCTTTTTATTTTAGGCTATGGAAAATCGCCACGCAATGGCGAAAGCGTTATACTCAAAAACCTTTGCTTGGCTGGTAACAAAAATAAATAACTGCACAAATCCTGGACAAGATGGTGCCACATTCTTTGGAGTTCTAGATATATTCGGATTTGAAAATTTTTCTCGCAACTCATTTGAGCAACTATGTATAAATTATACCAATGAAAAGTTGCATAAATTTTTTAATCATTACGTCTTTGACTTGGAGCAATCAATTGTAAGTACTAATTAACATTACACATTAATAAACCATCCAAATTATATAGGTTATTGCCGGCTTGAGGTCAAGAAGGGGGTTGGTAAACACGATTAATATTACTATGTATTATGATTATATATATTATAATATATTTTATTACTTATATTATATTATTATATTATATTATATTATATTATTATTATTATTCGTCGGCAGCCGAGTATATCAGGCGGTCAACTAATAACTTTAAATGAAAAATTATTAATATATAAAAAACATTTGTGCTTTCACTTCCTAAAATTTTTTGTGTGGTACATATAACAAATTAAATTTCAAGTCTGACAATCAACCGGTTCGTTTTAGCCTTATCTTTACGTGGGTCCCGAAAAACATTCAAACATTGCACATAATATTTAGCTTAAAAATAATTTTTTAATCGACTATAGTCTTGTCTAATCCCACTGGTACATGTTTGAATGTAGAAATATCAGTTGATTCCACTGCTCCACTTATATTAAAATAAAAATAAATTTAATATTGAACAAAATAAGTCAGATTTCTGAAAATAGCCATTATCGGTGGGATGCTGCCAAAAGAGGAAAGAAAAACGAGAAAGAGGAGCTTATGAAGAACTATAATGGCGATCGCAATGTATTGCCCAATGTATTGGAAGGCCCATCGTCACCACAACTTTATAAAAAGCAACGCCAGTACCCGGTATCTATACTGAATTAAAGGGTCACGATGGTCGTTTACGTGAACAAGACGTGTCAGAAAATGTGTATGCCTTCTTTAAGGAGAGCTTCCGCGTGAGGGAGAGCATTTCGTTTGTGAACGGATTTCAGGTGCACAAAAAAAAAAGGACACCAATTTTAAAAACGCCTCTCATATTCTAGCGCTTACGATGGTCAGCCAGAAACTATAAGCCAAATATGAGCCATAGCTGAGTATATAACGCAAACTTGAAGAAATATAATTTCATATTTATTTTATTTTTAAATTTTTTGGGAATACATATGGTACATATATGGCTAATTTACTGACCATCCAAAAGTTCAAAATTATGATTCGTATGCAAGGCATACATTTTTTTATGCCACAGATCAAGGAGCATTGCATTATGCATTGGCGACATTGGCGAAGTACTGCGGTTAAGCTAGTTTATCATTAATATTTATGCAAAAACAGTTCATAAAGTCAAAACCAAGAAATTTCTTGAGGTGGCCCTTTTTAAATTTTTTATAAAATTGGTCATTATCGGTCAAAAGACTAAATAAATCTCCGGGCGCATGGAAAATGTCTTGGGTGATATATCTAAAATGACTTTATTTTATTTGTATGAAAAAATACTTAACATATCCAAGAATGTTGAAATATGTTGCAGAGGAATTAGCCTATATGATAAACAAGAATCCAACATTATTTCACAAACGTATACGAATTTCCGTATATGAATTTCCTATTGCTGTTTGTAAAAACATTAAGAAAAATTCAATTTCAATAATGACTAGATTGTGCTGCAAAGCTTTCCAGTTTATATTCAGTTAGAATTGAAATTAAAGTCTAAGAATTAAAGCTTTGTCAAGTTAACTTTGTAAATTTTTAGAAAAAAAAATTAACAGGCCTGTTCCAGTTTCCACTCGGAAGTGGATTTGATAACATTTTCGGATTTCCCTTTAACATAAGCGAATTGCCCTTGTTGATTGAAGGACTTTTTATGAAAATTTCCCTTTGGTCCCTTTTGTTCCCAAAAAAAAAATCAGCTGGCCACTGCGTTTATTTTGTCACAGTTTTGCTAATTAGGGGCTGATCAAATTTTGGCCTGCTCTAGTTTCCAACCTAAGAACGTTAATGGGGTACAGATTGATTGCAGAAAATCAAAGGAACAAGCATCCTTGGCCGTAAAAAGTAAATTTTTAATATTCGAAACTGCAATCATCTGTTTTTGGAGACAGTGCTAAAAATCGACATGAAGTATTGGAAAACTGATGCATATGACAGCTGATTTGCCCGCCCTGATTTAAAGAGTGTTACCTTAATATTTAACAACAAATGTTTTTGCATTTCGACGACAGTTATTAAGTGTTCGACTTATCAACCAACATTTAAAAAACAATGCTAGGATATTTAACGTTTTTATTACTTATATTGTTCAAATTTAACTTGCGTTTGACGGTCAGCTGATAGTGCTGCAAAATTCAACTTAGAAAAGAGTTGCCGAAGTCGAGGAAAAATTTCACTTCACATTGCGCACAGTTTGTACAAAAATGTAAGGAGTGTTCTTACCAAACACAATTTTTTTTAGGGAGTATTTATAATAGTTCTTAGAATAATA
>VNJR01000518.1:0-56840 GCA_008042585.1 Drosophila punjabiensis
TGCTCGTCATCGATATATCGATGTAACTGAGTGAGTCCCCCTTTTTGTCTACCCCGTTGACTTGGCTTTATCGCAAGGCATAAATCGAGCCAAAAACGGATATGGGCAGCACTAAAAAACAACACAGAAAAAGCGAAAAAAACAAAAAAAAACAGCCAAAGTCGAGCAGAGCCGATCCCAAAGTCACCGGCACTTTCTTTGACTCGTTTGAATGCAGAGACAAAAAATACAAGGCAGAAGTTCGTTATTTACTTTATTTCTAAATATAAATAGTTAATAATTTGAATATAAAAACTAGAAGAGAAGCTAACTTCTGAAAGCCGAAATATATATACTCTTGCAGTGTGACTTTGGATCTTAAAAATCGAGAATAACTCAGTCAAAGTTGTATTTATTTTAATTCGGAATGTTTTTTTATGCCAGTTTTTATTATGTTACAAAAACAGATTTACAAAGTTTTGACAATTTTAACGATGTAACCAATTATAAAATTTTGAAAAAATGTTGTAAAATTTTATTTCTTCAAAAAATTGCTAGATTAATTCGTCTATTGTTGTTGATCAAGAATAAATATGATGTAAAGTCGGATACGACTCCGTCACTGGCTTATGACTTATATTATAAAACGTTAAAAGGGTATAATAAACAACAATTATGTTTTGTTTCATAAAGTTGTTTCAAAACCTTCTACTTATAAATCTAATGTTCATGTGTCTAATCTAAGTAAGTTAATCACTTGGAAAACAGACAGAAAACATTTTTAAATTCAATTGTTTGTAGTATTTTTTTAAGATATATATACGTTTCTTACGACTAATTTTTCCACAGCGCTGTCTTGCATAATAGAAATAATTAAAGTAAATTAATTTATAAACAAATCCATATCTGAAATAATTTTTCACTGTGTGATTGCAGTCTTAGAAATGTTAGAAATTGAAAATCAAAAGAGTCGAGTGGAGTGCAACAACAGCAACAGGCAACTGGCAACTGGCAACCGGTATCGAAATAAAAATAGTTCGGCTCGGACTTTGAGACTTGGAGCGCGTGGCAGCCACGGGCAGCAGTCGCTGTCTCGGCCAGAGACATGGCCAAAACCCAAAACCCAAGCCCCACTACCAAAAGCCAAACAAGCCGAACATCAATTTGACTTTAATTAATTGTCAGAGGAGGGTTGGGCTAGATATTTTGCTGAATGAATGGCTGGGATGGGTCGGGATGGCTTGGACGAATGGGCCCCACATCCATATCGATGGCAGCTCATCTCGGCAGACCGAGCCCGATCGGGGAATTAATTTGGGTCTCGGGCGGCCAAGTGGAGAAAGGCCTGACCCACATCAGGTGATTTCCAGGCCCTACAATAACTTCTAATTGAGATATTTAGTGTTGCTCCAAATCACAGGCTCGGCTCGGCTCGGCTGGCGTAGTATTATTTCGTGACACGATCGGGGCTCGGTGGGCCAATCAGCAACAAAAAGTGAGCATAAAATTGACTTTTATGCCTGCTTTTCTAGCCGCTGAAAGTCTAATCATTATGGGACAGAAGAGACAATAACAATGGAGAAGACACTCCGAAGAGAGATGATGACGATCATGACGACCGAAAGCCATAAGAAAAATAATCGTAAAAGTGAGAGTTTCCACTTCATAATCAGTTTTGTCTGCGGCTTGCCATTTGGCTCGGCTCTTTCTTTCCCTTCCACAAATACAACCGAGCTGTCCATATATTTTCGGAGCCAAAAGTTGCTGAATCACGGAATGCAAATCTTGAGCGCCTTTTTCTGCCGCCACGCCCCTTATTGCGTAATGGCCGCAAGATCAGGGCAGTGGGAAAGACCTTTAGCGTAAAATGGAAAGCTCAGAGAAATGGGGGCGTGGCAAGCGGCGCATTAATTGCTCAGGTTTCACTTTCAAGGCACTTCAATTTCGTTTCATTACGAAAATTTGCCATTATCGTAATTATGATCGAGCGAGGAGGAAGCATTTCACTTTCGTTGTCAGCGTTTTGTTCTTTTGTTGGCCGAAACGAGCAGCGCGCTCTCCATTAAACGGGTTTCGGGTCCCTCGTCCGTTAATATGTTGACAATAAAGCGGCAAACCGACAACTTTCACACATTCGGCCGGCTATTGTGCGAATAGTTGTAAATGCCACTTGAATATGACACTTTTACTGCCTTTTGGCCCAGGCCCAGATCCATTTCGCCGGCCGTCCAATCCTCGGCGATTGTATTATTCAATGTCAGCCGGCCTTAGCCGCACTGAATTATGGTCCATGTCCAACCCACTGCAACCTCATCACGGCCACTCGCCGCTTGCAACTTGCAACTTGCCTTTTGCAACACTTTCACACACTGCACCTGGCCCACCTGCCGTCCCATCCCTGGATCTCCGCCGCCGTGAAATGGGCAAATCCGTGAAGTGGACATTGACCCAAGCCTTCGGACCACCAACCACCAACCGCCAACCACTGAGCCGCCAAATGCCCAGCCACCAAGCCAGCAAACTGCCAACTGGCGACCACAAAACCGGAAAAGCTCTTGGGGCTCCCGACATTCGGATTAGACCACATAGGCCACCGACTGCACTACACCACCATGGCAAGCTTACCTGTTTTTCGTACCGTAAAAGGCTCTGCCAAGGCACCTGTTAGTAGATTATAAAAAATAACACAGACTCATGCTGTTTTTTGTGACCACAATTTTAATTATAAATCTGCTATTCGAAAATCTAACGAAACATGTTTGTTATCAAGTACAACATGTAAAGCCACACACTTAAATAATACACACAAAAAATTATATATTTTTTGGGGTAAGAACAACCGCTTTTGGCTTGAAAAGACACGGATTTAGTTAAGTAGCCTAAAGGACGGGTGTAACTAATTCGGATAAAAGCATGTCAGAATTAAGTTTTTCTTCATTTTTATTTAAGTAACTGAAACAACTAAATTGCTCAAACCATAAAACTACATTATTATTCATAATAGGAAACATTTAATGCCTATTTTTATTTATGACAGTCTTTTTAAATTTTCAAAAATAGGGTAAACGTATGTTTTAAATTTTTCACTTGCTCAAATATATCGATATTTGCGATAAGTAAATATGAGTTCAAGCCCTGGTCTTAAACAAAAAAGGTTTAAGTCTTGGAAAAGAAATTATCTATTTCGAACTTTCTCCAACAAAATTGGAGTACTCTTTGAAGTGTCTTCGATTGCAGCTTTTACACAACAACTTTAAAGAAAGCTGATGATCTAAGCTTTCTTCAGAGTCAAAGATTTGATTTGAGCTTGAAGAAAGTTAAAACCAAACTTAAGAAAATCTTAAAGAATACTTTTTGGTGTCCGAAGTCTTTCTCTTTCAGTTTCTGACGACTGCCAAAAATATGTTAATGTGATTTGAGAGTTTATGAAAAGTAGTTATCTAATGTATTTTATTTTTAAAGTTTCATTACTATAATTACTAAGTATTATGAAGTTTGAAAGTCATTTCCTTATCATTGTGATTATGGGTTGTAGCTAATATTAATAACTTTGAGCATACAAAATCCTTTGCAAAAAAAATAAATAAATATATACGAATCCTTTAATTAAAATGATCTGGACTTAAGATAGAAATTATTTACATTTTTATTTTGGCTAATTTAATATGATAATATGGTAAACAGAGACCGTAATCATTATAAGTTTCATTTTTAAAATATTATCATTTCATCTTAGTTCTAAATTTAATTCAAATCTAAGAGTTTTCCTCAAGAAAAAATGTTCTTGTATTGAAAAGAAAATATGAGAACCTTAAGAATAAATATTAAAGAACACAGTTCCTACTTAGACTTTAATGCCATTCGCTGTATGCAAAAGTACTGAAACAATCACTTTTTCTTGAGAAACAAAAAACATGTAAAAGACACAACAAATTCTGGGAACTCAATCAAGGGACCAAACATATTGCTGGTTTGTGTTTTCCAGAAAAAAAAACATCCCATACACTTTCCCTTTTGCTGAGCAGCAGCCCATTTGTGACACGATTGTATTCGGGAACGACTTCGTTTTCACTGCCTCCTCAGTCTCGGTGGCAGGCAATGACTCTGCGTGTTCCTCCGAGTGCGTCTGGACAATAGCAATTGATTTAAAGCGTGACACCATCAATGGAGAACTACTTAGAGATTTCACTTGGCCAGCAACCCACTGAGAGGAGTGAATAGACCGCTGTCCGAGTGTGTGTGAGCCCACGACCGAGCCTCAAAATATCGCTATAAGCGGTAAGCGGCAGCAAAGCAGAACTTTGGATGCTAAACAAATTAAACAACAAAACGCTGAAGCGGCGGCCCCAATGAGAATTCAAAAGTGCTCAAAAGCCAGTCAGTCGCCAGTCGCGGCGACACATTAATTGCCGACGTATTTGTGTCCGAAGAAAGCCGGAGTTGGGGAAAGAGTGTAGGTACGTGCTCGGGCGCATCATCCGAGCTGAGATCCAGCGTACAGCATCCGAGAGAAGACTACTACTACCAATTCGACTGGGCCCGGTTAACTGGGTCATATTCATAAGTAAAGCACCTCGGCGCCCATCAGCGGCGGTAAAGTGCCGTTTTGCCAACCGGCAACTGCAGTTACTTAGGCTCAATTGCGCCGGGCCCATTTCGACGGTCTGCTACTTTCTTTGGCCAAGACCGCGAGGTGCTAAGCATCGCCCGACAATGGGCCCCTGGCAGGTGGAAAATATTAAAATACAAGCTCCCATTGTGCAGCACTGGCCCCGCCTTGAATGAGCCAAAATGCGCGTAGCTAAATATTTGTTTTATTTTTTAGCAAATTGCCATTGTTCGTTATTCTGGCTGACAGCCAGACAGACAGCGGAAGAAAGTGCAGTGAAAAGTGGGGATTACGCAGAGGCAGAAGCAGAAATAAGTGGGTGAAATTCGTAGGAAAGATTTTTGGAGTTTCGGAGTTCGATCTTCGAGGGCTGATAGCGAAGAGAACGAACTAAGCAGCGGATGAAATGAAAGTTGTAGATGCAAATTGCTCAGCCAGACAACGAGGCGTATGAGTGATGCGGTCGAGGGCTGTTGAGCCGCGTTGCGTATGCAAATTGAAAGGGAAAAGAAATGTGTGTTGAGATGAGAAAAGAGAGTCGTGTTGTTAAGTATTTTTCGTTCATGTTTGAATTATTATTTGATTCTTTGATTTAGCAGCTTTTGTTGGGCCTTACCGGGCGGTAAAGTGGGAGGGCCCAGATAGATAAAGGTACAGATACAGATTGAGATACAGATACAGATAGAGTTAGAGATAGAGATTGAGACAGAGGTAGGAACAGAGATAGATAGACAGTGGATGAAGAGAGATGTGAGATAGATACAGTTCGATGGGCGAGGCGGCTGGCTTTGATTGATGGAAGCGACTAGTTGCAAACATTTGGAGTCCATTAATCAAAGGGGCAGCCAGGAAATTACAGATAGAGTGTAGAGAGAAGGAAGCGTGAAGAGTGGTGAAATTTTCAGGGTGGAGGTTATTGGCGGTTTGCAGAGATGAAAGGTGGAGTGGTGTTTGCGTGTGTTCGTTATTTGTGATTGTTTTGTTTTAGCTTTAGTTTTTTTTTGTTTTTTGTCTAATGGAAGGCACTTTAGTTCGTCTCGTACGCGTTCTCGTTCAAGTAATAAATTAAAATAAATAATTTATAAATAAATATAAATATAGGTCATCATTTTTAGCGATTGTTTCTCTCTCTCTCCTTGGCCTTCGTCCATAGGGTAAGTTAGCTCTCGGCCAACAGTTTACCGCCTGGCGGCCTTGTAGCCCTGGTAGGCGATGGTCTGGGCCACCGGTGAGCTGTAGGCACCGTGCGAGTCCCAGCCGGAGCTGCCGCCCGAGGACCATCCGGCGCTGGAGGAGCCACCGCCCGAGGACCATCCACCGGAGCTGGCAGCAGCCGAGCCGGAGTTCTTGCCGCCGAACAGACCGCCCAGACCGCCGAGCAGACCGCCGCTACCTCCGGCTCCACCGAGACGACCCAGTCCGCTGGAAGCACCAGCAGCCAGAGCCAGGAAGAAGGCGATCACGGACACAACGAGGGCCTTCTTGGCCAGGAAGAGCAGGCCGAAGATGGAGCCAACGCCCAGAACGGCGATCTTAGCACCAACACCCAGGAGGATGGGCAGGAACTTCTTCAACAGCTTCTTCTTGCGGGTACGGCTCTCGACGACCAGCTCACGGAGATCGGCCTTGATGTCATCGGGAATGGCGCGGGCCACGCTGCGAGCGGCGTTGGCGAAGTTGAAGTTCAGGGAGCGCTCCGCGAAGAAGCTCTTGGCATTGTCCATGAAGTAGTTGCCCATCTCGGCGGTGCGGGCCTCAACGGTGGGAGCAGCCTCAACGGCCAGAGTGTTGTCCAGGGACTTGCCCTGACGTCCTTCGTTGGCCTTCACCAGGGAGACGCCGCCGAAGAGCTCGATCTGGGGGTTATCGAAGATGGACTTGGCCTTGCGGAAGAGCTGTGGAGTAGGGAAGAAGGTCATTAATTAGAGGTGTTGTGATCGATTTCCCACTTTCATGGTGAACTTTAAATTTAAACCGATTAGCTATGCAGTTAGCAGTCGATTACAAATAAATTAAGAGCAAATGATGATCTTGTTTAAATAAAAATAAATATAAGTGACAAGCTTTCAATGGGTTAAGAGTTGCTTCTAAATGAGACATGAAGTTGTTTACCAACTATCCTTTTAAGTTATCAATTTCAAAGAGTTGTATAACACTTAATGAGATTGTAAGAAGTTGTTAAACAATTAAAAATTGATCTTGAAAGTGTAACAAACTATTGAGAGCTCTTTGGGAGTGTCGTTCACATGTTTTTCACAACTTCCTGTTAAGTAACTATGGCTGGAAAATCAACTGTGATCGCAAGGTTGCGAAAATTAAAGTTGTTCAACTTTTAGCTTAGCGGGAAGCTGTGAAAACCACTCTTAATCTTTGGCACTTTCACTTGAGGCATCCTTTGGGTCACAAGGGCTTTCACTGGCTTGATCTGGGATCAATATACGACTGTTTGTTGGTAACACTTTCACTGTTTTGAATGTTCTTTGCTCGATTCGAATTTCTGGTTAACGATTCTCTCGCTTATGGGTTAGTGGGTAATCCTTGTGGCCTAGTAATCCGTACCGTGAGCTGCAGACACGAGATGGAGTCGGCCTCGAGGCACTTGGCGAAGACGCCGGACTGCTCCTCGGTGGCGGCCTTGACGGGATCGGCGGAAATGCCTCCTGCCAGGAGCAGGATGCAGGCGGTGGCTACGAAGAACTTCATGCTGGCTGAAGGGCTGATGGCTGTGTGGCTTCTGCGACTGAATTCCTTGGGCACCACCGAAATCACTGGTGTGTTCATTCGAATGGAACAAGCTGCGGTTTGATAACTTTTCGCCGCTGTCAGGCTGTTTTTAAAGAGTTTCCAACGTAGCGCTCGCCTCGCAGCGCCATAACGTAAGGTTATGTAAAAAGTGCACACACACTGGCGCAGGGTTGCCGGAGAGCCCTCTTCTTCCCCACGTGCCTGGTGCCTTGGTCTGCCGTCTCCTGCTCTCTCCCACTCCCTCTCTGTCTCGCGCTCGCTCCCTCTCTGTCGCTCGCTCGCTCTTTCTCTGTCGCGGCAGCAGCTTCCAAGCTCTTAGCTTAGAAGACGCATTAGGCAAGCGCAGGCAGCGGCTTTTGTCTGCTTCCGCATTAAAGAAAGTCTGCCGCTGCCGATGCGGCTGCGCAGTTGCTGTCTCGGCCGCCTGCTCGGTCGCAGCGCCGTCGCCGTCGCAGCAGGGCTTTTGTATTGGGAGAGCGCGAGAAAGTTTTCTGCAGAGAGCCAAAGCCAAGGTTGTCTGTCTTCTGTCTTCTCTCCCCCACACAAACACACACACTGACACACAGCCACACAGCCACACAGAAGCGAGCGCCAGAAGACGCATCTTCCAGCAGAGTCTTCTGCCGGCGAAGAAAGAGATGTGGTTGCTTCTGGAGCCTCGCAGATTACAACACATGAGGTGATAAACAGGTGCTGCGCAGCTTAACCCCCTGCTCGCCGCCCGCCTTTTAACCCACGAGAGCCCTCTTCCGGCCCACCAGGCTTCCCCCTCCCCACTCTCTCATATATTCTTCTGGTTTTTGTTTCTGTTAATTTTGCTTTTTTGGGAACGCTTTTGTTTTTCGGGCAGTTTGCCGCAAGAAATGAAAGTTTTGTGTGTATGATATTTTCATACTACTGTTATTTCTGGCCCCCGGTCCGTCCGTCCGTCCGTGTGTCATCTCCGTTTCGGAGGCCAGCGCTAGTTTTTGTTTATCGCATGTGCGCGCCTTGAAATTACTTTTCATTTTCGTGACTTTATTGTGGCTCGGCTTTTATTACGCAACGGAAAGTGTGATTTATAATGGCAGTTACATAACCGAGAAGCCGGGCAGCATGCAGGCAAAAGGATAGTAAAATCTACGGACTGATAGGCACGTCCTGGTCTGCGGCTGGGCCCGGGCTTCCCTTTGGGGATTGCGACACTCTCCGGTGGCAGCAGGTGAAAACACTCGCCACCTCTGCGGGCGGCGCTGGCGGGCATAATCAGAAGAAACGGCCTGACTCGGCAATTGTGACACATTAGTCAACAATTTGAGCTTAGCAAAAGTGCAAATAACAGCGCGCTTCAATTGCTCAAGTGAAATGAAAGAGAAATTACACGAAAAGCAAACAAAAACGGATGCGAGATGCTCGCTAAGATGATGCACTGAGAGAAACATGGGTTAAGTTGTACATTTTGAAGCGACAAAAGAAGTTGAAGATGGTAAGGTTTTCTTATGACAAAATGTTTCAACTGCAATAAATTTTTTTTTTGTATATTTAGCCATTTATATTTCAATACCTTAACTTGATATTTAAAGTAAATACACAGGATTTGAAGGTGGTTTTTTTCTAAAGTAGAGTTTTTATTATGTTCCTAATATTACTCGGCGTCGAGATTTATTAAATAAGTTGAATTATGAAGATGAAAGCGCATATCTTAAATCTTACTATAAGTTATTTATCAGCATCACCCATATAGGTCATGTCCTTAATCTTAAATCTCTGTAGCACCTCTACAGCAATCTTTTATTTTAACCCGCTATTCATAGAAACATATATTTAATAAAGTTTCTCAAAACTGAATCAATCATGTATCTATCTCTTTGTCCTTTAACTATTCTGAAGTATCTAAAAAGCTAGTTAAGATGGTCAAAAAACATAATTTTCTTAGTTTCCCTTTATTTTCCATTTCAATAACAACAAATTTGCCAAAAACTTTTCTTTCTCTGTGCTCGGATGGATGGATGGATGGTTTCTTGGAAAGATACGAGCTCCCGTTTCAAGGTGAATGTTTGTGACTGACGACATCCGACACTATCACACGGATCTGCTGCGGTGGGGCTTACGAAACCCCTGAATCATCCGCATAATGGGTGCCAAATTGTCGATGGGCCATGGGGCGTATGTGTAATTTGCTACCACAATTAAATCAGCTTTCAGTTGGTCGTGTGACGTCAATCTATATAGGCGCGCAGACCGGTAAAAGTGTAAGGCATTTCGTAACGCCACATCAACGAAAATGGGTGCAGCATCCTACGGGGAGAAAATCAAAACATGCGATGCGATCTTCGGCTCTGGAATTCCGTTGTCGATTTTCACCGGCCACCAGCTCCCAGCCACCGTGCGCCGGCCAACAAATGGGTTCAGAGCTGCAGAAACATGCAAATTCGAATGGCGCTGCACACATCCGTTTTAACAGCCGAACTTATGTCGGTTCACGCGCCGAGTGTGAACGCCTCCAATTGCCAGTTGCAAGCTGCCATGTGCCAGCTGCCAAACTAACAACCGGACGACCATCGTCCAAGCGGCCAAGAGCATGGCCAACAGGCTTGGCCATTCATGCGAAAAGCAGTCGTCCACATCCACATCCACGTCCACGTCCACGTTCCCGTCCACGTCCAAGTGTCCAATGTGTGTGCTTTTTATGAATGAATTTCGCTCGTAGTTGGACCCTGGTGTAGTTGCCGTTGCCGGCGAGCTGCTGATGTTGCTGCCGCCGTGTTTGGGTGTTGCTCTTGCTGTTATTGTTTATGGCTGGTACAGAGCAGTGTAAACAAATCGCCAAGTGTCTTGAAACTCTCGGGAAAAAAGAAAAACAATGTAGCACTTGTGCTGATGGCATATTACGTCAGCAACTGACCCAATGGAAACGAACAGTTTTGGCCATTAAAGCACACAGATGTTGTTGTTTTCATCATATTTACTTTTCATTTCCCAAAAAACAAAGGTTAGCTTAGCAACTGAAGTCGGGATGAGCAGTATGTTGATGGGCCGCCAGTTGCCAAGGGATTTGCCAAGAGCAAAAAGGGCAATTTGTATATCCTTTGTCCTCTTCGTCCTTGTTATAATTTTCCAAAAATTTTTGTTTATTTTTAAGGTTGTCAAATATTCAGACTGAATAGCGTAGCCAGAATGGATGTCGAGTTTAATGGTATTATAATGTAAACTGAATAAGTTGCGCATTAATCCGTGACCTTTTTAATCTCTTTATATTCTATTGTTCAGCCAAGCCTTTAGTTTTTGTAAAATTATAAAAGAGGTATTCAGATTTAAAATCCCATTGAGCCGATTAGGTCGCTTTAAGAGGATAAATTTGTAAACAAATATACGCTTACCCTTTAAAAGCAATCTAGTTAAGCCCCATTACATTTAAATCTTATTTTCACAATTTATTTAACAAAATTAAATATTTCTCAGTGGAAGAATCATCTTAAACCTGTAAGAAAATATTATAAACTTCCCTAAAACACACTTGCATTTTCACCTCGTCAAATTACGTATTTGCCCACAAAAATCTTAATGTTTTAAGAAAGTTGGCGGCCCCACGAGCCTCAAGTATCATCGCGTAGAAAATCTAAATAATTACAGTACTTATTAGGCCAGTGTCCGAGTGGGCTTCAATCGGCAGATCGAAGATGCGAGCGCTCGTTCGAACGGATGATTATTTTGGGCCCGCCGGAGATATCATCGTGTTCTCACTTTCATTTCGCTTGACATCAATTTGGAAACGAGACTCATTAGCTGAGCGAACGACTACGACGACGATGATGATGACCGTTGTGTCCCACACAGAGACCATTTTACTGTATTATTTATCAGCAGAGGCCCTTTTTTCTTCTAGCCATTTGAATTAAATTAAAGCCAAATCGCTTAGCCGTGAAAGTTTTTTTCCTTTTATTTTCTGGCTAATTTGCATAAGCGACGAAAGCATCGAGGGCGTGCATTACGGAATTCTGGATACGATCGCCGGACTTTTGATATCTTAACGGTGCAGCTAATGTACCGTAGCGAATCCACTAAAAAGTTTCGACAGCTCTGCCCAATTGGTAGCACAATTTCACATTGTTTGCTGACATCTTTTTTGGCCCGCGGCTCGCACTCGTATTTTGCCAATCAATTGCCACTTTGTGGGTGTGTTTGCCTTGGCGAGCCCGAAAAAAAAACAAAATTATTGTTGATTTTACATTTAATTTTGCCCCTTTTTTTTTGCCTTATTTCATCTTTTTTTTTGCGATGGTCATGCAAAAAGAATTTCGTGTGCGTGTGTACGGGTTTTATTGAACGGCAACGAAAACCAGAATGGACAACAACAGAAGCATCGGCGGAGGCATCGCAGGGCAACATCAGCGGCAAAAATTTAATGAATAAATAACAAAAATGTTTCGGTGAAAGTCGTGGTCAGAAGTAAGCCATTTACACACAGCAGCCATGGCAACAGATGAACACAGATATGCACATATAGTATTTATAGGAAATATTTGCATTCCAATAGCTGAATGGTGCCAAGGGATCAAGGAAAGTGAAAACGGATGATGCAATTAAGTTTGCAAAACCGGAAAATCGCTGAGCGGCTCAAGGGAGTTGATTTACTAGCAACCAGAGGTTAATCCAACAACCTGTGGCGGGAAAATGCATTATAGGTTCGACCCGATATTCAAATGCAATTTAACCCGGGCAAAATATATACATGAAAAGTTAAGAGGAAGCCCGTGCTTTACTCTTTGCTGTAAACGTTAATTACTTTCCTTGACTCCCATTCAGATAAGCATCGCTGCTGCATATTTTAATAAGTAAAAGTAAAGTTCACGAGAAACCCACGGATGAAACACACCCTAAAAGTAAGGCAGCGCCGGCCAGAGATTTCACAAAACCATAAAAATGTCAGGTTAATAGAACACATTTTCCCTTTTACGGTCATTTGAATTAATACGAAATTTGCATAATAATACCGGAAAGGGGATTATGTCTGCAGACTCCGCCAAGAGCCGCATCCCGAGTGCCCGGTGCCGTCAGTCGAGATGCGAGACCAGTAACCGATACGGCCAGCATTTCAAATAAAGAATTTGCGGTATTTGGGTTAAATATTAATTTACATGTGAAACGGGCGGGCGGCCGCGCAGCATCATTGAAAAGTGAAATTTTCGAGGCAGCGGCTAAAATGTAGGCTGCGTGACACTTTCAGTCAGTCATTCAGCCGAGCTTGTCCCGGCTTGGTCATTTTCCAAGCTCATCGAACGACGATTAATCAGCTAATTTCTTTATGAACTTTCATTTATGCAGTGTGGACTGGACTGTGGCGGAGCTCCACTGGCATTCACACACGTCTTGGCAGCCATCTCATCATCATCTCGCCATCATCAGCGTGCTCATAAACTCGCCGAGCTTTTATTGTCAACTCCGTGGTCGGTCGTCCGGTTAAAATCAAAGCGCACCGTTTAGAAAATCAATTCCGGAGCAACTGCTGCGCTCTTATATAAAACACCAGTTGCCCAGATCATATACGAATTGTAAAACAACAAATTTGCTTTTATGAACTTATTTTATAATTTAATTACAGCCGGCAGACGCGCCGCCGTTTGGTCAGCTCAACACAAGTCGAGCTCATAAAATGCCGTTGAAAAGGGAAAGTTAACAGAAGAGTGAACCAACTAAAGAAGCAGCAGCAGTACACAGTGGAAAAATTTATATATATATATTATAACAACCCAAAGCATCTATTATTTTGTATTCTTTATATTAAGTTTTAAGGGGTTTTTAAGCATTTTATAATATTTTTTGAAGTAGGATGAGCAAGCTTTTAGTTCATTAAATCAACTTTAAAGACAAGTTAGTTAAGTTTGTTAGCTTAATTAAATATCGAAACCTATAATTGGTATATAAACCACCTTCAAAGCCATATATAGACATAAAAGTATACATTTTTCCCGACTGTGTAGCAGAAGCAGGCACCAGTAGACGGAGCAATTAGGCAGCGGTACAAGGTTCAGCATCGAGATAAGGGGGCAAGAAACTTGGAAAGAGGTACAGCAAGTTGCTCTTGGCCAAAGGTAAAGCCAAATGTGGAGGTAATGGTGGTGGTATCCCTGCCGGCCGCTTAACGGGTTTTGGCCGTTCAAGTGCTGCGGCTTTTAATGGTATTGTGTAACAGAACGCACCGTGGCCAAGACGAGCGAACATCTTGCCTTTTTTTTCTCTCTCTCCTTTGTTTTGGGGTCTGTCATGGCCGTAATTTGTTGTTACTGTTGTGCCCATGGCTTTTTAGGTGGTCGAAAAGAACCGTTGCCACTGCCAAAATACAGTGAAAGTTGGCCACGCATTATGCAAATTCAATCCGTACGCCAGAACGCTGAACGCTGATATCCGGTATCTGCTGGTTTTATCGATAACACTGCTCGAAAGCGGACTGACAAATGACGGCACCATGAAAAAGTGGGTGGAAATGCTACAGTTTGATGTTAAGTAAGTGAAGATGGAATGCTCTTTTGTGGGTTTGAAGTAGCAAAGTATTTTTGTAACCTTAACAAGGAACTTTAAAAATGGATTTGATTATATGAGCCATTTTTAGCTCTCTTAAAAAACTTCTTCCAGTTGACTTCCCTTTAAGTATCCCCATAAATGTTGTGAGTTACCTTTTTGAATTTGATAAAAATGTTTTCCGATTTCTGCTCCATTTCCTAAAACAAATCGCCCTTTTTAAAACAACCCAATCTTTATCCAGTTAACTGCAAATGTATGCTTTAACCTTTTGCTCATCCGAGTATTACCCGTTGCCAGGGTAAAGCCACTAATACAGCCGTTATGGCCATGTGTGGGTTTCCTCCTGCTGCCGCTATTTGTTGTTTTTTGCTGCTGCGGATGCTGGTGGCTACACAATACGAGCTCGGCACAAATAAACTTTCACCGATTTCATAAACCGAAGAGCAGCATCCGAGGCAGCAACGGCAGCAGCAGCAGAGACCGTGGAACGACACTGGCAACGTCTCGAGTGGCACTGCACACTCGACTTCGCTGAACTTTAGATTAAAACCACTTGCGTCCGTTGCATGATTAATAAATTATTGAATTACTTAAGTGCTATATAAGAACTAAGGAATTAAATCCAGCCTCGGTAGGCCGCGGCTGCAGCGCGGCGCCTTCGCTTGTGGTGATGGCCATGCCCCTCGCCGGTCACGTAGGATATGCTGTGGCTGCTCTCTCCGCCGTGCTGGGAGGCCGTCTTCAGGCCCAGTATCCCGGCCATCATCAGAGCCACCATGGCCACGCCCAGAGCCTTCATGGCCAGGGCCGCGATTCCGCCCAGGCCCATCACGGCCATCGCCTTGCCAAACATCAGAGCCATGGCCAGCAGCATGCCCTGGCCCTTGTCCTTTTTTCGTGCCTCTGGAACAATCAAAAGTACATTTTAAGAGCCTCTGACTTCGAAGCATCCTTCACGGCAATGCAGATACATTTGGCCGGCCAAGTGGCTTTTGATTTCATGCAAATATTTGGCATTTCGATTTGTGGCCAAATGTCACTGCGGCACATACATAGATACATTCATAAATCAATTTTAACGTTAAATGGAAATTCAATAATTTGACTGGGAATGGGAGAGGATTTAGGTATTTCTAAAAAAAAATACAAACACATAAAACAAAGCATTTCCCACTTAATGAATTTGGTTGTTGTGAAGGCCAAGATAAATCTAATGATTATTTTAGGACTTTTAGGTCAAGTATTCTTTACTTAAGGAAAATATTTGCAGGAAAATGTGTAGAAAAGAAATACTGACATTGTACTTTCAGATTATTTTAATATCTTTACCATTGTTGATATTTAAATTGGTAAATATTTATTGAACATGTGGGAAAATTCAATTTAAAACATTTGGAAATTGTTAACTTGAAATTGCTGACTTCAATTTACGCAAAATTTAAATGGAATCTAGAAAAATCTCTACTTAAATTCTTCCTTATTTCAGTTTCAAAAGCCGTAAATATTTTCAATTCCTTGTTCGTTGCTTTAATACGCTTAATTCCATATTCCACGCACCTGAAACATGCCCCTCATCCTCCAGGAGATCCGCCAGCTTTACATTAACCTCGTGCGTTCGCAGATAGAAGGACAGACTGTCCAGCAGGCCCTGCTCCGGCTCCTCCTCGACCTTAGAGGCATTGAGGGGAACTATCTCCAGGCCCTTCACCACAACCAAGGGCTTGTCGCTGCGGTTCAAATTCCGCAGGACATTGCGCAAGGCTCGCTCGCCGCGGCAATACAACGTGACAGCCGCGTCCTGGTCGCAGTTTTCCGCACGCACGACCGAGATGAGCAGCAGGCTGAGGAGCGGAAAAACACGGAACATGTTGCCGAAACGCTTCAAGTTCAACTAAAAGCCTTGACAATTGCCTGGTCATATTTTATAGCCCCCATTTCCACGGGGCACTTTCCCAGGGGGCCACCGCAGAGGGGTTAGGCCCAGTCAAGCATCCCCGTCCGAATTGTCACAATTGTAAATTAAAACAATGGTGCTTCTGAAATGAAAGAAAAGTGCTTTCAGTTCGCGTTTCTCTGCCTTCCATTTTCCTTACCTTGGCCGTGCAATTTTCTTCTTCACTGGCCGTTGCAATTTTTCCAATTTTCAACGGTCAGTTGGTCGGCAGCCGTGGGATGCGCTTGGCTGCCCCCTTTCCACCAACCACCAACTGGCAACTACTAACCACTTGGCATTTGGTTCACCCGACTCGTCGGCTCTCTGCCATATTATACAGATTAGAAGTGCTTAAAGTGCTGCCGGTTTGTTCCTATTCCACACCTGCCTCCTGCGCCACTTCACACGGTTCTTGCGCGGCCCAGACAACTCCATTAGCCGGCTGGCGAGCGTGTCAGCCGAAAAAGCGAAAGTTACCCCGCCCGAGAGATGGGCAACGTTTAGTAGCCATTTGCGTTGGCCAGCGCACATGCAATGGCCATAAAAATGGGTCGCCCGAGCGTGGAGGGAGAAGCGGGGCGCCTCGTGCGTATAATGTGGCAGTAACTCAATTAGCGGTGCAAAATAAATCAAAAATTAGTACGCTTACTGATTCATAATACAGCTAATAAATTAAAAGTGCTCCCGGAATTCATGCTTAGTTACTGAAATCAAAATGTACTTTGCATAAATCTAGTTTATTGTTCGCTTTTCACTAGAACTGAAACTTGTAATTAAACTCACCCAGTAATTATTATATTAGCCACATTTAACCTAGATTCAGGCACAGCTTTTGTTCTCTAAACTATTTTATGAAAGGTAGTTTATAATTAGCGTTCTTTACTCTCAAAACTGGGTCAACCTACCGTGGAGGTGGAAACGTTGCGCCCTGCATGCAACATGGTGGCATAATTCAATTAGACGGAGACACGGCCAACAGTCTTCTGGGGGATTTCGTAAGATGTGGCCCGGGTTTCGGGTATTTTGTAATACCGCCAAACTTATTAATCAAGTTAACGTGACTGGAGGTCCATCGGGCGGGCGAAAGAAATCAACTTGGCGGCGTCAAAGTCCCGCTCCGCTCGTCATCATCGCCATTTCTCTGCCTCACCGGAGCAGCGGCGAAGCTGCTGGCGATGAGTGCGGTGATGATGAGGATGATGATCGACTCGACTCGACTCCAAAAGCAATAACTTTCACTCTCAATGTATTAATTTTTATATTTATCATATTGTTGTTCAAAACAAACACACACACACACGAGCTCTGGAAATTTGGAAACCCCGAACGATGTAAAAAATTAAACAACAAAACAAGTCGTCCGTTATTGAGCCGAACTGGCAGCGAGTCAACCAAAAATTGATCTGAACTCGTTACGTTTGCCTTGTGTCGGTGCCGGCAATAAAAAGAAAGTATCTCCCCCTGGCAGATCATCAGCTCTGACTCCGACTGCGACTTCGACTCCGACTCCATCTCCATCCGAATCTCAAATCTTGCATCTCGAAAGCAGACAAGGTTCGATTCGATTCATTTGCGAGGGGGTCTTTGTGACCGTTGTTGTTCCCAGCGTGAATTTGAATCTGTATCCGAGTCCCAGCCTCCGAACTTGTTATAATTGATTGTTGTGCAGCATCATCATTGCGGTCGGCGTCATCGTCATTAAGGAATCTCATTTGCCACACATTCAATTGAATCCCCAATCCAGTGTGCTGCAATGTGCATTGTGCCGCCCGGCATCGGCCTGATTGAATGAGGCAGCAAATGTGGGTGGAAATCGTTCGGGGAGCAAGCAGGTGTGAGGTGTGAGTTCTGCTTAAATTGCTGCCGTAATGAGAGATCAAACGTGATTTTGGCGGCAAACTCACTTTTCAATTTGATAAAAATATTTTTTTTTGTCAAATGAAGGCATTCATATTTATACTTGTTATTAAACGAAACAAATATTAATCATAGTAAATCTGTTATTAAGTCCACAAGAAGGTACTCGAAAACTGTTTACAGTATTTTTGTATCTATTCTTTATATTCTATTTTGGCGGCAAAGACATTCCTAGTCTTTGTACATAATAAAATCATGATTTTTTGGCTCATTTTTTATATTTCAAAAACTTAGATTTTTTAATGAAAATAACTTCCCAAAGTTTAATTCCTTTTATATTCAGAATATCAGATAATCAGAAAAATAATTAAATGATTAATTAAAATTCTACAATTTTAAACTCAATTTATGAACCTATAATATTTTCTAACTGCTTATCTTCGAGCGCACCCATCGAGGTTCCACTGTTTGGCCCTGCTCCCAAAAGTAGACCACACTTGATGTTATCACTGGCACACCGCAAAGTATGCATCAAAGTGGAAAGCCTCGACGCTGCTGCATCGTAGTAAATGGGAAAACCCGAGTCGACATCCTGCGGCTTTAGAGCGTCTAATGCGGTGGCAAAAAGGAAATCCCGGCTGCGGCTAAAAACCAGTGGCAGCTAATTAAGGGGCCCAATATCATCTGCCATGGCAGCTGGAAGCAGAAACCGCGGTAAGGTAAGGCAAGGCAAGACCACAACTTTGCCGCGCTTATGACACGCACAGGTGAAATCAAACATAAATATATGTTTAATTATAAAACAATTAGATTAAAATAAATTAAACGAATCGCTGGGCTCAGGCAATCGATTAGCCGAGTGAAGGAAAAACAACCGAGGAAAATAAACAAGATGCTGAGCCATTAAAACGCAAGGGAAATTCGTGCCGGTGAAAATAAAGCAGCAGCAAACCGCAGAAAATCAACATCAACACAGCAGATAAACCAAAACAACCGGAGCAGTTCAACTGCGCCTGTAATTGCCGGCGAAATAAACAATATTATTACTATAGTTATTGTTATTGTTATTTTTACAGTCATATAGGCAGCAAAAGCAATACACAATCGTTTCGGAGTGGCTTTAATTGAGCTTATTTCAAAGTCGCCTGCATTTTTCGCATGACTCGCGACAATTTCGCTTTGATTGACTGCCAAAGAGTCAATTTGTCCGTCAGCCCTGACAGATCCGGTGGTCATGGTGCGATGAGAGGTGGTGCCTAAGCCCGTAGGCGAGTCACCTGCCATACTTTGGAGTGGAGGAGAAGCTTAGGATGGGAACGGATTACTCCTCGAGGGTTCTCGCTCTCGAGACTTGAGACCAGGACTTGTGAGTCAAGAGGGAGCTTTGTCGCTTAGGCTTCAGTTGGAATGAACATGCAATTTGGGATGCAATCAATTTCGTATGGAATCACTCTCTCTCTTAAATTGGTATTTAAATGAAAGCTTGAAATGAACTTGCCTGGGCCGTTCTTACAGAGCAGAAAAAATTAGTTCAAAGTATGGCATTATTATTTGTTAACATAACCTGTCCCTAATTTACATTTTTATGACAAAACTTTTATCACCATTTCTGGATAATTTCTATTTCATAAGAAACCCTGCTTTGTTGTA
The DNA here is from genome assembly GCA_008042585.1 of Drosophila punjabiensis. Taxonomy (NCBI): domain Eukaryota; kingdom Metazoa; phylum Arthropoda; class Insecta; order Diptera; family Drosophilidae; genus Drosophila; species Drosophila punjabiensis. The sequence goes on from VNJR01000518.1 coordinate 19,275, forward strand.
AAATCATGAAACACATTTCTCTCTGTGTGGCTTTGTCTTATCCCTCGCCAGCCACTGAAAAACATTGTGATTTTCTTTGGCAACAGACAAACTTTTTGGGTGCAAAACCAGTGTCCAAACAATTGAGGGAGGGTTGTTAAGGGTGGGGAAGTTTTCGGGCGGGAAACTTTCAATCTGCACTTGTCGAACTTCTTGATTAGATTTATATTGAAAGCAATGCCTTGTCCGCATGTCAACTGTGTTCGCTGTGAGCCCTCGACTGGTTACAACTCGATTAAATGTAAGGCCAGTGAAAAGTGAAAAGCCTTTGGCCGGAGATATAATTAAATTTGCTGTGGCTACTTTTAGTTTCACTTAAAAGCATTGGAAATATTGAAATCAGAGCCAATTAAGGCGAAGAAGCCGCTGGCTGCCTTTTGGTCTCAAGACTCCTACTCCAGCTGCGACTACGACTACGACTACGACTTGGACTCCACCCAGCGGATCCGGTTGCAGTCAAGGATCATTAAACTTCGGTGGCACACGTAAACCCAAAGACACACACAAATCTGGAGCAGCTGGCTGGCTGGATGGTTAGATGGCTAGATGGGTGGATTGACTTGGATTGGATTACCTCTTTCGGGCTGCGTCACCGCTTTCCTTTCGATGTCCATCACGGCTTTTGGCCTCGGCCTTGTACATTGTTGCTGCGTTTGGACAATGTTGCCACGGTTGCGGATGCACATGAAGAAATTTTGTCTAAAAATATATTAACATTATTAAGCAGGTAAGCAATATACTCAGAAGGAACTTTAAAGAGAACTCTAGCATCAGTTTACCTAAAGCATAATTGATCATGAAAGTGGAATTTCGATCATATTAACACTTTTTGAAGACCTGCTTAAACTACAGGCAATAAAGGCGTAAAATTATCACATCTTTACTATAACATTGAATTTTTTTCGGTATGGTTAGTGGTAGGCTTTCTTGGCGAACCGCCTCGCATTACTTGCACTTTTGCGGCATTGGCCAACGAACGATGGTGTCAAGTTGCGAATGCCGCGGCCATTCAGATTACAGTCATTACACTCACAGTGGATCCTCGGCCAGATAAAGCAGCTGGATGGCCCCTGAAGAGTGCTGAAACGGTGCCACTGTGAAAGAACGAACGGTCGAGGTCTGATTGCCACTGCCTCAAAATTGGCCACAATTACCGAGCTCGCCTGCGTGCCAATGCCTGGCTGACTGGCTGGCTGCCTGGCTGGCTGGAAAAGTGAATATTTATTAGTCCCGCTCATCATGCACCGACGAAAAGTATTACCCCTTCACGGCCGCAGACTTCCCCTGCTCAGCAGAATGTAACTGAGACGGCGATTTATAAAAAAACGAGAGCTATTAGTTCGTTTCACTTTTCTTTTATTATTTATTTATTTATTGTGAACAGGCGCCGAGGCGTGGCCACATCTCGAGCCTCAGCCTGCGCCCCTGATTTTCCACCCACCACCACCTCCCGCAAGTGGCGACTTAATTGTAGCCGTACTCGAACTGCTTTTACTTTTGCCTGCGAAAATTGTTTCTGTGCAACTTGCGGGCAAATTAATGAGCAGTAAATTAGCCGCATTAGTACAGCGGCCACATGCCGCGGACGCCGTCAAAGCCACTGGCTTTTCTGCCATTCTGCCACGGCCACTGCCACTGCCACTGCCACTGCCTTTAGCAAAGCCATTGCCACCGCCATGGCCATGATGCCAGCCAAGAGACGTGATAGCCGACCCTCCCATGTTGCTCATGTGTAGGCCAAAGTTCGGCCGTAATGTCATGTGGTTAATGAAATTGCAGCTAATTAAGTCACCCTTTTCAACCTTTCGGGAATGCAACTGAGAAGCGTCGTATGCAAAAAGCCAAAGCAAATTACTAAGCACTGCGTTCGCTCTGAATTTCACAGTGGGGCAAATTCAATTTGCAATGCAGTTATGCAGTTTTACACAAGAGGTTCTATTTTACTTTTGACATTTCATAGAGAACAGGCTTGTAATGGATACTTAAAAATGAGCAACTGTACTTGAGATGTATTACGAATATTTTCTACCATTGTCGTGTCAGTTATAGGTTTGTCAAGTAAATATTTCAACCAGTTAACTTGAGACTGGGGAATGTAGCCACTGTGCACTTGCAGCGAATGCTGAAGTGCTGCGAAACTGAAGCCTGCCGCTGAGCGATGGCCGTCACTCAGCTGGTTGACTTGAAATCAAAACTGTAGCAGACACGGGCGGCATCGTTGGTGGTGGTGGTGATGGTGATGGTGGGATGGTGCGATGGGTGGTGGTAATAGTGATGGTGATGGTGTTGCAGTGGCAGCCAGTGGGGCTGCACGCAGCTTGGTCGGATGCTGCTGCCGCTGCTCCAATAAAACTGAGTTGCATGCAACCGCTGGTAATTAGTCGCAACAAGGCGCTGCATCAGCTGCCATCGAATCACGAGCATTTCGCACTCGCATCCATGTGAAGGATACGCCGCGCCCGTCTTTTCTCCAGTGTCGTGTGTTGTGGGGTGTTCTTTAAAAAACAAAAAAAATAAAAAGTTGAAAAAAGGGAATAGTATCCTGAAAATGACAAGCCATCTAGTTGCCAGCTGCCTCTTGCTGGCCCTCAGCCTGAGCCTGAGCCTTCGTCCTGCGCATGCAGCCATACACAAGCGAAGTGGCGCCAATTCCTTAGGAGTGGAGGCGGAGGCAAAGCCTGCGGCGAGTCCTGCGGCCAGCGTTGAGAACACAGACCTCCTGGACAAGCTGAGCTGGAAGTGCGCAAACAACGCCAGCTGCCTCTACGGCGTGGCCAATGGCATCATGGCCTCCTATCGTCGCGGCGAGACCATCAAGCTGGGCCTCTTTGACCTGGTAAAGCTGCCCGAGCTGGATGCCTCGCACAAGCACAAATGGGGCTCGGGCCGCGGTCTCTCCAGCTTCATGGACTTCGTCACCGGAAACGCCATCCGGGTGCCCGTGGGTCCAATGGTGTTCAGTGTGCAGCGGGCCGAGGATGACAGCGAATATATCGAGGTGGCGCTGCTGAAGAAGGCATCCAGTGGAACAGGTAAAGAGATCGGGTGACAAGTGTCCGACGTCCGCCCGGGAGCTATTGGCAACCGGCGGGTATGCTTAGCCAGCTGGTCCTGCTTGGCATGCGGCTGGCATCCAGACGACACTTCACTGCGACTGTGACATATTTCTACACTTAGAAAATTTTAGGGGGAACAGAAGTTGATTAATACTAGGTTTTCTGTAAAGTAATTCCATCACCACAGTAAAACAAGAGTAACTTTTTTTGTAGATACTTAAAAGGTACGGTATCCATTCAGAAAAGTGAGAAAGATTTTTAGGCAATATTTTAAATATTGAAGATAAACTTTCGCTTAGTTAAAAGTACAGCTTAAATTTATTTTTATATTTTTCCTTTTGAAAATCTCTTAAATATTTGATAAAGTAACAACATCCCAAGAATCTGTCAAGATGGTTTCCGGAGAGACCTTTCGATAGTCCTTGTCCGATGCATATCAATGACTTTGTCAGGGCCAAACTCCCATTATTTATCCCCATTTAATCTGATGTTCGATACCCAAGGCATCACGGCATCAATCATACCGTGTTCCGTGACAGGAAAGGGGCGGGCCAATCAAAGCCCGTTCCTTGTCGCACTATTACGTATACGTACGAGTGCCATTACAGCCATAAAGCCTAAAACGTGTCTTGTTTCCCTAAAATCAACAACAGGACGCCTGCAAGGCAACGGAATCCTCGGCGGCGGAAATGGCGGGGGCAGTGGTTTCATGGGTGGCGGTGACAGCGGAGGCGGCGGACTTCTGGGAAACCGCAGGCGAAAACAGCAGCAGGACAAGAAACAGTTCCAGATGTACATACCCATGTACCTGGCGGCCACCACTTTTGGCTGGACGATGGTGGTGGCCAAGTCCGTGGGCCTGCTCACCCTAAAGGCTCTAATCCTGTCCAAGATCGCCTTTGTGGTGGCTGCCATTCTGCTGATTAGGAGACTCATGGACAACGCCAACGAGAGGTAAGTGAAACTTTCTCGTTTTTCATTATTAAATAAAAAAGGAAGGGTTATAAAATATTTTAAATTCATGAAAAGGTTTTAAAAATGTCTTGATTACTTAACAGGGTGTACCCGTTCCCGGAGCAGACGCCCTACATGATGCCCTACGGCATCGACTATCCGCTGCACGGCGCCGAGATTGCACCGGAAATGTACCCTGCCTCGCTGCACCACCTGGCGATGGCGGGCGGCGGCCAGCTGCCCGGGCATCCAGGCCATCCGGGCCTGGAGAGCCTGAGCGCCGAGAGCCACCTGCACTCCGCCCAGGTGTCCAGCGACGGCAGTAACAACACACAGGTGCTGGCCTCCCTGGGCGGCCTGAGCGCCTTGGCGCACAAAATCAAGCGTGAGGACTCGTGGATGGCGAAGAGTAAGTGTAAGTTCATTCAATGTTCTCCATATTGCAGGCAGTCGGGGAAGGGGTAGGGAGCCTAGGCAACCCAAAGACTCCCAATTTTTCCGTGAGTCCATGGCCGGAGTGAACTCCCTGAATGCGCATGCCGTGGCTGTTGCTGCTGCTGCAGCCGACGGTGCCGTAGAGGAGGACTATGAGGACGAAGACACATTGGGTATGGGATTTGATTGGGGTTCACAGCATCACTATTTTCTTAGCTTGGGCACAGCAATAAAGATGGTATATTTTTAGGCAGTCTTTACTTGGCGATAGGAAAAATTAAACAGTAAAAATCTTGGTTATCAGGGCGGAATATGTGTTTATCCCCAGAATGTTTTTAATTTTAATTTTAACACGGATTGTCTTCTATCCTTTCTTGTTTTCAAATTGAGAATCTGGTTTCAGTCTTTCTACACATAAGACTCGGTGTAAAGTCAAACTACTTGCATACTTTTCTGCCGCAGAGCATATTTCAGCACGCAATCCTCGTTGCACATTCATTATTAAAATAGATGTTGCACAAGCATAATGAATGCTCTAAATTTCCAAAGTACAGAATAATTAATGGCAGTCAGGGATGTGACCCGGCCTTCCACCCTTCCAGCCCCTTACCTGTTCCACGTGAGTGCACCCCCAAGAAGCTTCCAGCACTCACTACTCCCGGTTCAAGCTTCAAGAGCTGTGTGCCAATTACTGGACTGATTAATGAGGCAACTCCATCCCGTTGCAGCCACTCCCGCCCGGCGACCGCTGATCTACAACTACGTGCAGCCGCAGATGCCTTACTACCGCTCCTGAGGCGACAATTAGCCAATTAGCAGCTACCAAAGACCGCGTGGGTAGCGGAGGCCGGAGGTCGGAACATTAGATGGTTAGGAGGCGGCTCTGCTGCCATAAGGACACCGAATATCGGACATCGCAAAGGGCATCGAACGTGCTCCGGGCTGCTCCCAGTCCGACGAGCTAACGTGTCGATATTATTTATTGAATCGTTCTTAACTTAGTGAAACCTTGCGCACACATTTAGTCTAGTTCAATGTCTCTGTAATTAGCAGTTGAAGTGCTACATAAACTGAAAAAAAAAACAACAATAAAGAATTGAGCACAAAGTTGTTCAGAAATTATAATCGCTGCCTTTTATTTATGCAATAAATATTAATAAGTAAATAAATTAAGAGTACGTATAAATAAATTACAATTGAGAGAATGAGCGTCATTGAGAAAAATGGAAAGTGAAAGTGAGCGAGAGAATAGCTAAAGCTGCGACAAAGCAAGACGAATGCGGAGACAGTGAGAGAGAAATATATCGTAATTCTAAGGGAAAGTAGAGAAAGCCTGGCTTTCAAGAGATCCAGAGGAAAAAAGAGAGACGGACAGAGTGAGAGCGTGAGAGAAGTTTCCCCAAGCCAGTGTTAGAGGAAAACCCAATTTAGTTCATTCCTGATCTATGGACATACATAACAAGTTACTCGTGCTCTCCAACCGACTTTATTGCACCACTTTCCCCGGCTGCTGGCCACTGTAGGCCAGGTTCTGGGCCTGCTCCTGCTGGTGCTGCACCTCCTTGGCCAGGATATCGGCGGGCACGTCCACCAGGCCCTCCACGAACCCGTCAAAGGCCCTCGACCAGCCGGAGCTGTAGCTGTCGTGGTGCGACGGCACCTCCACAATGGTCTTCTTGCTGGACAGCAGCTTCTTCAGCGAAATTATTACCGCCAGCAGCAGGGCGATCTTCGAGACGATCAGCGCCTTGCCGGCCAGCAGGAAGAGACCCTTGAGCAGCAGCGCCCCCACCATACCCGTCTTTGCGGCCATCATCATGAGCAGCGGTCCCATGTTCTTCATCTTGCCACGCCCCTCCTGCAGGGCCTCCAGCGGACGCACGGACACGCCCACGTTCAGGCTGCCCGCCGGATCGCTGCTCATCACAAAGTCCGCGTTCTCCGAGAAGCTGTAGCGCAGGGAGCGGGATCGGATGAACTTCCACAGCTTGTTGGCCATCAGCAAGGCGAACGTCTCCTCGTCGGAGCCCATGGAGCGGGCCAGCAGCTGGTTTACCTCTGGATCGTCGGGTACCATTGAGATGTTCCTGTAAACGAAATGGGATCGCAGGGAAAAGGATATCATAACATTATTTGGCGAGCATCCTATCCTATCGTATATTTTTCCACAGAGCTCTTCACAAATTATAAGTTAGTTAATAATTGCAAACTAATGTTATTAGTTTAACCAGATATGGGTTTATATTTTAAGTTCAATGATATTTAACATTAATTATATGATATAATTAATTATATGATATTTTAAAGTGCAGTCACTTACCAGTTTTCTGTGACCTTCACGCGATCACCAAGGTCTAGTCTAGTGTTCAGGTACAGATGATTCATAACAATTGACATCTTGATCATTCTGCAGGCTCGATCGTCCTCCTGCCTGCAATTCTGTTTTAACTTGGCCAGCAGAAAGTCCTCGATATTCCGACGTTCATCGTCCGTTATCTGAAAGTAGGTTGGGTTTATGTGACAAATTAAAATAGTTTTAATTATACAATTAATACAATTATAATTATACAATATACAATTTAAGCTAATTTATTCACAACGAATTATAGGAACATTGAAAATTTAAAGTTGTACAAGGCGCATCTGAAGTCCAATTTTAAATTAATAAAAATGTTTCTGCACTTTGAATGTTGGGTTGTATTTACATTACTCAGCCAAAGATTATTTTACATCCTTTTAAGAAATGAATGTCTTTAAAACTTAAATAAAAGATGCATAATAATTTCTTTGTGTTGGTTAGGTAGCAAAATGTCGTGAGTATGTCCGAAATATATTTTTCCCCTGGAAATGAGCCTTAACAAGGTGCACAATGGCACAATCCTTAATGCCCCTAACAGGTATATGTATCTTATCCCCTAATATTCCCCAAGGCAACCCTTGCGATGAACTTTTAGATAAGGCTATAAATTCGGACAGCCAAAAACAGGGGTCGCTGGCTTCGCCTGCGCTCCGTGCTGGGGGCCAACACTTTATCCTTGTCAGTGACAATTAATGTCCGAGTTATCGCCGAGTCCTGCATCTTCTGGCGGAACTTCCGAGGATTCTGGCTTACCGTGACAGTGCCATCCCGCCGCTTGCTGCCGCGGGCGGAGACGAGGACGCAGAAGAACGCCAGAAGCGTGCAGACCTTAAATGCTTGCATTGTCGGTTTTTGCTTGGTATTTTTCGTTTAGTTTTCACTCTGGTGTCACAGCGTTTAATGTCGTCTTTATGCTTAGTATCACTGCAGTGGAATGTCACACATATGGGGTATTTCACTATATCCCGGCCTTATCCTTTCGGCGCTCGAACACACACACTCTCCCGCTGCTTCGCTCTGCTAGAATGCTACGCTCTTGCTGTTGACATCGTCGCCTTGATGGAAAGAAAACCTAATGCGAATTTTCCGCCAGTGATTTCGATTTTATATGAAAAGCGACCGAAAGCACCGCAAACGCAATACAGGTCTCTGCCGCCGTCGACGTCGGCGTTTGTCTTTGCGGGCACTTGAAGTTGATTCCGCAACCTGGAACCAGAAACTGGTCGCCAAAAAGACTGGCTCCGCTCCTCGAACGGAGCCACTCGCTCGGCCAGTTTCGGTGGATTCTACCAGCTTCCGCGGCCTTGTCCCCGAACCTGCCGCCGCCCGTGACTTTGTCTTCTTGCTTTACCTGACTTTGTTTTCTTTGCCCGCGTGGGTTGTTGTCAACTACAACAGAAAGACAAAAAGAAAACAAAGCCAGCCGAAAGTAAACAACAGACCTAATTCCCAACAACAAGGGGCCCGATTTTCCCACACAAGCAGCATCTGCTTCGGAAAAGTGGGCAGAGAATTAGCGGGGAAAATCAGTCTGCTATTGACAACACGCATGCAAACCTGAAAACTTTTCAGTCGCTCCAATTAGTCAAAGGCTCTGCATTCCCCAAGGTAGCACTCTCACGCAGGGGCGTCGTAGGAGGGAAATTATTATTATATATATTATTCTTTGCTTAAATTGTTTAAGGAGGTGATAAGTAACTGGTAACGAGTAGCTCTCAATTAAATAATTACATAGTGCTACTACACTACTACTTGGTGACTTTTTTTTTGACTCCATTCTTGTCAGAAAATATTCCTCAAAGATTTTCCATACTTCATACTCTATTTACTCTTCCAATTACTTTTCAAATTTACCACAAACGTTTAATTTTCCCTTCGTATATTACATTTTCCCCTTCCCCCGTAGACCATGCCTCACTGCTGCTATCAATTGCGGTGTTGCGGTGAAAACTCGTGTTCTTTTTCCACCGCCGAGGGACCGTCCTTCGTCCCAGGCAATTTGCAAGCGCCGCACGCGAGCTGCATTTTGCTGGCAGCCGGAACCGATTAAGAGCAGGCGTAATTTATTGCATATATTACGGATCCCGATGTGTCCCGAGGGCGTGACGGCCCAACAGGTTGCGCGTTGGCCCGCTGGCCATTTACCAAGCAAATTCAATCAATTTCCCCCTGCCAAGACCAAGAGTTATTGCTCGCGCCGAAAATTGGCGGCCAGCCGCAAAAAGCTGTTCGAATTTCCACGGAACTGGAAGTAGGCTAGGCGGCTGGCCGGCTGGACAGTGAGTCGCAAAAGTGGGACGCCAGTCCAGGCCACGAAAGTGCCGTGTGCTCATGTGGTCGCAGAAACCGCTAGCCGATCTGTCCGTAAGCCTCCTGCTCCTCCGATCGCAGCTCCCAAATCAAGCCACACCAAAATCAAATTTCCTCCGACTAGGCCTCTTGCGGCAGCTACTGCACTGCGAAAAATGTCGCTTAAATTGAAGTTAGGATGTATATACCGAATATTTCTAAATTATATATTAATATTGCATTCGTTTTTCCTCGTGCAGCTTCTTGACCGCCTAACTGGTCTCCCGTCAGAGTCATAACAATTTCTCAATCTGATTCAAGCCGCCTGGCAGCCCAGCAGCAGCGGCCGGAGCGCTTTCTTTCGGAAAATGTGGTCCAGGCCAGTCGGCTCCTCCGACGGCGTTGACAACGCCAGACGCCAGGCTACTCAGCTCCCCAACTCCCCAGCTACCAATATCACTGTTTTGGCGCTGGCATTGACTTTGAAGTTGGCCAGGTGAGTCGGAGGAAGTTCGATCAGTTCCAGGGGACTCGATTTATTAAGATAAACAATAATGTTTATAATTTATTAAGGGAAGAATAAATTAGTTAGAAGAGGCACAAAATATTTTCTGTATTATTTCAAAACTTATAAATATACATAAAATGAATTTCTTTTTATTTAATTTAATTTCTTGTTTTATAATACACTTTAGTATTTGCGTGTTTATTCTATTTTTCAATTTCTTTACATTTTTTCACTGCTTACTTTGACTTTAAATGATATATACATTTTGTTTATAATTCGTCAATCTATTCAATTAATTTCTTTGTCAAAAACTATACATACAGCATTTAATTCAATCAATTCCTTGGTCAAAAATGATGGCAGGTGCTCAAATATACATTTTTCAATAACTCCAAATGCTAATCAATAAATTTCTTAGTAAGAATTCATCGCCTTCAGGTGTTCACTTTAATTATTGCCACTTTGATTGATTACCAATCTTTCCGAGCTCTCAGGCAACCCTCGCCTGGAAAAAGCAGAAACCAAAAAAACATGTCAGTCCACTTTTTTTTTCCTCAGTTTCTCGCCTCGGCTTTTCATTGCCTTAATTAAAAGCTGCATTTTATTTGTAGCAGCTTCAGTGCGAGTAAAAGCAGAGCAAGTGCAGAATTTGGAAAAACGATTCAAAGTGAAATTGTTGCCATTAATTGGAAATTGCGCTGCCACCTCGCCCGGCGGCAAGCCCCAGCTTCCTTCCTTCCCCAGTAAAAAGTGATTGCCATTCAATTTAAGCTTGGTTTTTTATTTACAATTAGCGGAATAAATATTCTTATAGGAATGCAACAAGGCCGAGGGCCGAATAAATAACAACGCGGACGCGACCCGTCGAAGTTAGCTCTTCTGCGCCGCCGGCTGCTGGGGCTCGGCGGCGATGTCCTTGCCGGAGTTGCGTCCGTAGTAGCCATTGTAGGCCGCCTCCTGTGGATCCCCGAAGCTCACGGAATTGCCGGCCACCTGCTGCTGCTGCACCTGCTGGCCCTGGTAGCTCTTGCTGTAGTAATCGGTGTAGGGCTTGGCGAAGCTGGGCTCCTGGCGGTAGTAGGGTCCCGGGGCGCCTCCGTGGCCACCCTCGAAGTGCTCGTGGTGGTGATAGTAGGTGGCCGCACCCACTCCCTGGGGATTGTACTCGGGGAAGGTGTTCTTGCTGCCGAAGAGGCCGGACAGTCCGCCGCCGAAGGCTCCTCCGACACCGCCCGGTGGACGGCAGAGTTTGAAGTAGGCGAAGAGACCGGGCAGGATAATGGCGGCCAGACCCAGGATCTTCTTCAGACCAGCGATGCCCAGGATGAAGGGCAGGAATAGCAGCAGCTTCAGCTTGAAGATCTTCAGCACCAACAGCAAGGGAATGATCATCTTCTTCAGCTTTTTGCGGGCTGCAAGGAAAAGTGGGAATTACCAACCAAAGAATAAATTTCAAGAGGAAAATGACCAACAACTGATATTTTGTTTTTTTTTTAAATAAATCAATATTTGTCTTGGGAACTTACAGAAATGTCCGGCACGCTGGCCATCATCGATGAGGTCCAGTTCACCGTCAATGTCATTTCCGATGAAACGGGCCTCGTAACGACCGGCCTCAGTCAGCTCCTCGGGCCACTCCAGCTCCAGAGCCGTGGACTTGATGAAGCTGCAAGGAAGAGCGTGTCAAAGAATGAGCATTTACATTTTCAGAAAAATCTCATATTTTATGCATGAGCCCGGCCAACTTCGCGGGACCCAAATTAATTTGCATCCGGCACGAGCCGCAGTCATTTGGCTAATTGTGACAGCTTACCGTTCGGCCCTGCGCAGGGCATATTTCACCAGCTGATTCCAGTCGTCGTCGTCGCCGCGCGGCTCCTCGGAGTACTCGAAGGGTTCCTGCAGCAGGGAGCGCTGCTGGGTGTCCGGCAGCCGCACCACGCGTGCAAAGTCGGAGAGCCTGAGTAATAAGGGTATCAGATGGAATATTAATGATGCGGAACAATGGGATTGCTGCCCATTTGGACAGTTCACTTTATATTAAATTTTGGAACTTAAAATTAAGGATGTGCCTACCTGTACTGGTCCTTGTAGAAGATCTCGTCGAAGGTATTCAGAGCCTGGGTCTTGAAGCACTCGGAGAGGTCGCCGCCGAGACAATTGCCGTTGGTCTTCGACAAGTAGGGATCGTTGTCGTTGCCCAGACCGAAGATGCTCAGGATGGAGGACCGGCCGCGCTCCTCGCCAGCTCCGGGCTGCAGTGGCTGTTGCTGTGGGATCTGCTGTGGCTGCTGCTGCGGTATCTGCGGCTGCGGCGCATACACCTGCTGGACGTGACTGGAGGACTGCTGGTCGGGCAGCCGGAGACCTTCGCCGGCGACCAGGCCGAGAATGGCCAGGAGTACAAGCGCTCTCATTGCCATGGCTGCAAGCGGGAGAAGAAGAAATGGCTTAAGAAACACGTCCGCTGGTTTTCTCCCAATCACCCGATTGTTCCAGCCTCCTCGGCTCTGTCACGCGATGCCCGACAACGTATTTATAAACTACTTTTGGCAACTGCTCATTGGCTTAACGGCTTAACGGATTGGCTCTCCGCTCACCACTGACACACTTTGCCGTTGGCCCGCAGTCAATTAGCCGCTCACACGTAATAATAACTCTCGCTTTCTGGCCAGCTGGAGCCGCTGCCTGCCTCTGTTTGCTCCTCATTGTTTACTGTTAACTCGGGTTTGCTCAAAATTTCTCGTTGCGAGCTTTCTGCAGCCGAAAAACCACAGATAAAGGCCACAAAAGAAGCTGCCTCGTGAAGTGAAATGCAGGCGAACCGGACCGGTTTTCCGCTCTTAACCCTTGGGCGGCAATGGGGCGGCAAATGCGCGTAATTGAATCCCGTGCCGGGGCGCATAAACCGCGAGCCTAAAGTGCTTTAAAAAGGTTGTTCCCGGGTCCGGTTTAGCCAGAAGTGCAATAAAGCGTGCTTAATGCCGTGCAGCATGGACAGTGGGCCGAGATGAGAGATTAGCCAACCAAAAGTTGGCATAGAAAATTGAGGATTAGACCTTATTTGGCACATAGCAAAGGTGGCTCATATTCAAAATATTTTTAATATGTTTATACATATTTTGTAAGCCCCAAAAGGCATTACTTAAGGTTGTGCTCTGCTTATGGCGGCTCCATAGTGTTGAAGTTTCTTCGGTGACCACTGTTTATAGCCATGTATATAGCGGCCACTGAAATCGCACACGAATCAGTTCGTTATGCTCGAGGGACTTCTTCGACGAGGTCCCTCTCACTTTCGTTTCCTATTTGGGCCAAAGTCGGACTCGGACTCATCAGCAGCGCGATTGTTTGGCAATCCGCTTGCGGTTTGGGCCAAGTTCGAGGAAACCGTCTTCTGGGCCGCAAACTTGTTGGAAGTTCAATGCCCAGGGAAAAAGACGACCAGAAGTGGTATTAAAGTTTTCTGTGCGCCAAAGTGTATGCAGCAAAAAATGCTTTATGGCAACAGTATAGAAAGTTTATGGCAACTACAAGTCTCGCGCCCGAAAGCAGTCAATGAGGGTTGGCAATTTATGCTTCGCCCCAAAATTGAAAGTGGGTTTGGATGGTCGCTGAAGATTTATGGATCACTGAATCAATTAATGATTCATGGCGAATATTTTGCGCAGTCAATGGTCGCCGAACGGGATGTCGCAAGCGAAACCGACTTGCTGGCCACTGTGTCGCGCTTGTTTGGCTTTTTGTTTTGTTTTCCAATTTGCATTCGCCATTGAAGGTCAATGAAATGTGGACGGGCGATGGTCGATATTACAAAATAGCGTGGCAATATATGGAAATGTTGACTCTATCTGAGTGGAAGATACATAAATGTATACCCTTGAACCGCTCGTTGGTTAGGATTAAATTAAGTGGAAAAAAAGTATTTCATGAAAATATCTAAAACTATTCGCGGAACTATTCAATAGGGAGATTATTATTTTCGAAGTATGGATGCTTTAAAAATTGTGCTAAAAATGTTACATGCGGAAGGGCTTCTTCTTTAATCAAATGTTTTTGGAGAGAAAGATGGACCGCTTTAGGCCAAAGAATTAAAAAGCCACTGTCCTAGACCTTGGTTTATCTTAAATCAATTTGATGTCTATATTCTTTATACCATTTCAATTAACTTGATTAAATGCCTTTAAATTTTCGTTAATCTCATCGTTTAAATTGAAGCACCAGCATTTCTTGGCCACAACTGTACGCTCGTTTAAAATTGGTAATATCGGCGTTTCCCACATCCATTTCATTTGCTTATTACACAATTTTTTCGCAGCTCATTTCACTTCACTTCACTTGGCCGTGTTATTTTTGTTTCGATTTTCCGCTGTTTACCTTTTGCTGTTTCCTATAAAGACCTGAGGTGGTTTTGGGTTTGTGTATCCTTTCCGCTCTTCCCAAGCGACTGTGCTGCTGACTGCTCAAAAGCGACTGTGCCCTGGCTGCTGGCCGGCTAAGATTTTATATGAAATGCGAGAAGTGGCGAGCTTGGAGCGCTGAAGTCGGCGCTCGAGCAAAGTCAACATGAGACAATGGCCCAGACGCTGTCGTCGCTGGTTTGGCCCACAACGATGATGGCTAAGAGGCAGAGATCTCAACGCGCTCGCACTTGCGGTAGGTTGTGGATACGATCGATCCCCCGGTTCCGTGGGTGAGAGACAACGACCTGTGTGTCCGGCTGTGCGTTCGGTCGTGCGCCTTGAGAAAATCCCAAAATTATTGTGGCGCACGTCGGGGCCTTGGCTTTAATTCGAGTTTGATTTAAAGAGTCAACGGAGTGAAGTGACTCATTCCGGGAAAACGTACGTCACAGGCCGGCAGAGGATTATGTAATTGTTGGCCTCTTGCCTCAGAGACCATTATTACTTTTACTGCGAACTGGTTTTTGGCGACGCCCACGAGCCCGAAGTCGGGGCAAAATGTGAACAAACCGTGCGGAGACGCATGCATCTGACTTTGCATTTTCTGCAAATTTCAGTGGCGCAAACTGGGGAATTTCCCCAAACCGCTTGCCACCAAAATCAAAACAACTGGCCGGCATTACTGTGGCTTTTCCCGTTGCCTCGCTGGCACGATTTCCCACTGCCACTAACTGCAGACCAGGCCACAAACAGAAGCTTTCAGGCCGCGGATTGTTTCCGTCAGGGGTGGAACCACCAGGCTTCTGTTTTGTTGGACACATCCCGGGGCGGCGTAATTGAATCATCCACTTGGACAGTCCTCTCAGGGATTTGGCCAGCGAGAAATTTCAACAAACGAAAATGGCATTCCACGAGTCCAAAGAGAGATAGACAGTAAAGTTAATCTGAATGACAGTTCGTTAAATAAAAAAATCCATTTGAATGACTGACGGAGATTTTTTCTATAAGTCAATTAAAGTTGCTGATGACAGAGAAAAACGGAAATAAAGCAAACACTATCACCCTTTCAGCGAAGCCAAAAGTATACACTATTAATTGAATG
This sequence comes from Drosophila punjabiensis, assembly GCA_008042585.1. Classification (NCBI taxonomy): domain Eukaryota; kingdom Metazoa; phylum Arthropoda; class Insecta; order Diptera; family Drosophilidae; genus Drosophila; species Drosophila punjabiensis. Next base: position 34,417 of record VNJR01000518.1, read on the forward strand.
GATTAAAAACAATAACATTAAACTCTGAGTGGGATTCGGTGCCATTTTAATTGGTTTGACAGTTTGGCATTTCAGCTATCATTAAATTCAATTTAAATTGATTAATTTAAAATACTGGAAACATTTGTAGGAGTGGAAACCTACGATTTGCTTAAATATTAAAATATTAAATATACAAATGAGCGAAACTTGCTAGTTGTGCACGTATTGTGAGCAGATGCAAAGACTCCTGTGTTTACGTTTAATTATGGCTCGAATGTTTCCATAAAATACCAATATCGGCTGAGAATCCTTGAGAGTGATTTAAGCTCCTGTCAAACAAGCTTTTGCCTCCTTATTTCCACATCGACGAGGAGCAATAGAAGTGGGCTCCCCCGCAATGCAATGACAGTTCGGAAAACTTGAAAGGAAAACTGCAGTGGTGAGTGTGGTACAACATAATTTTATTGATTATTCAGGACGTTGAACAAATCTCTCCTTGACTACTTGCATAACAATAACAGAATAAATATTTAAAAATAGATATTTAATGTATAGGTCGTAGGCTAGAAATAAATACTTAAAGAAGTTCATCTAAATGGCTAAAAATAACAGCATCATCCAGTTATTGGCGCTCGCGCTAATTAAACTACGAAACAAACTTTTCTATTTACAGCATATTAATGAAGCCCCGCCCTAAACCGCCCCACAACCCACACCCACCCTCCGCCGACAGCTGCCACGGTGGAGCGTCTAACGAACTTGTTTATATGGCTAGGCTATCTAATGTGCGATTTGCATAATTACTATCCACGGACTTTTGACGTGACTCGAGCTAACTTTGGCGTCACCTTTGACGTCCCTTTTGACGGCTGCCTCCCTCTGTCTCCCTGACCCTCTGTCTACGCCAGCTTGCGGGCTTGGACCAGCTTGTTGATGTCATTGTAGGTGGACAGCATGGCCGGGTTCTCGAAGTCCTTCAGCTCCTTGCACTTGGCAAACGACTGGTCGCAGTCGACGCCGTCCTGGCCGTCCTTTGCCGCCCGCATGTACTTAAAGAACCGCAGGATGTCCGGGTTGTCGGAGGTCGGCTTGCGCAGCTCATTCAGCTCCCTGGAACCGAAATGAATGGATTAGAGTGGTCGGAAATGGATGCACAAAGAAGGGTTGCGGCACAAAGCGAATAGGGTCAAGGTGAGAGTGTATTGCTATGAGCTTGGGCACTGAGCGAATGACCTCTTTGCTCCGAACGAAATTAATCTTGGCATACCCTCAGGCTGGCCGTGAAACTCACCTGCTCAGTTGGGCGGAGACCAGGTTGCTGTACGGAGCATACTTTGCGGGATTGGCGTACATCAGGCAGATCAGCTTCTCCCGACACGCCTCGTTCTCCGGATTGAGCTTGAGCTGGGCGAACACGGAGTCCAGCCGCGAGAGCAGCGGACTGTAGAAGGGATCGTAGTTGGACAGCAGAAGCGATAAGCTGGGCACCTTCTGGAAGCTCTGGAACGTGTTCATCACCGCCGGCGTGGGCTTCTTGGTCATTCCAGGAGCTCCACCGCCCCCGCCGCCGGCGCTCAAGGAACCGGACATGCTCTGCGAGTTCTTAAAGGAGGCCGCACCGATGCTCTGCAGTGCGCTGAGATACGTATCCTGCATCATCTGCTGGCCTCCGTAGCGGGAGAGGGTGGCCTGACTCAGCGAATTTCCGTTGACCTGAGCATATTGCGCCTGCTGCTGGGATGCCTCTGCGGGATATGAAAAATAAATATATATAAAAGATTTTCGATGCACATGTCTCTCTCCCTTTGGTATGGCTTACCTGCATTAAATTCATAGCCAGCTGGTGTCTTGCCCTCGTCGGCAAGGGAAAACTTGCTGTCGTCATCGAAGTTTACGCTGTTGTCCCGGAAGTCCAGTTCCTGCGGCGGTTCCATGGGGCGAATGAACAAAGGCACCGAGCCAGCCGAGCCGGATGTGATGCCTAACCCATGAAAGATAAGGTAAGTTCGGGACAGAAATAGCTGCCACATCCTTACCCTTTCCGATCAGTCTGCTGACACTGCTGATGATGGTAGGCAGAAACATTGCGAAGAGAACGCTCTTGAGGACCTGCAGGCCCATGTATATGGGCCACATTACCTTCTTCAGGCCTGGGAGTAAAATTAATTTAGGAACTTGTGCCGTCTTCATCATAATCCTTTATGACATCTGCTTACCACTGAAAAAGAGAAGCCTGGCGCTTTCGAAGGCCCTCGGAACATTGAGCTCCACATTGGTGTCCTCTAAGATGCTGCGGGCAGTGCGCCTTCCCTGCTCCGTGTGAGGGTGTGAGTGGTTCTGCTGCAGGGCCAAGACCAGCCCAGGAGTGGGCTCAAACTTGCCCTGGCTGAAGAACTGCTCCACATAGTCCACTAGAAGGTCTTCCAAGCCCTTTAGCTCGGCTTCTATTGAGGCTGTAGTGTTGAGGCCTTCGGCTGTTGTACTTTTGGGCTGTTCCTTCCTGGGCGCATCCGACGGATGCTTGAAGTTCCTGCGCCGCATTGCCACAGTCAGCCGGAGATCACTCTCACTCTCTACGGGCTGAAAAACACGATATTGCCCCGACTTGGTGAATACGTTGCGGGATATGAACTCCGGACTGATGTCGATGGGCAGAATGGGACGGAAGGTGTCGTCGTTTCGCGGCTGACCCGCCATAGTGGTGAGGGGCTGACTATAGGGGGCCTGCGACGCAATCATTCCCACTTCACAAAGCAGGATAATGCCACAGAGCAGCGTGCTGCACCGCCGCTTTCTGTGGCTATTTGCGTTTAATTTCGTTCCGACGATGTCCTGGCTCCGCATTTTCATTATCCTCCGCCTGGCAACTGCACTTGCATGCCAAGGTTCGCTCCTCGATTCAGTTCAGTTTGCTGTAATATAATGAATAATTGCGTCAGTGAAAGGTAGCCTGGGTTCTCTCTCTCCTCGTGGCCAACGTTCCCTGGGAACTCGGAGCGGTTGGCACACGAATAAATAACTTTACAGAACGTGACTGGCCACCGAAAAAAATTCGCAACCTGATAAGCGCATTACGTGCGTCCTTGCAAGGATAAAGGTATGTACAGATACAGTCGCAAAAGAGTGCTGCATTAATTCAGGGATAAATCAATATGTGTCTAAGTATGAAAGTTGTATCTAGCAGTTTCAAGGACACGAAATGAATATAAGTAGTAAGTCATAAAATACGATGTTGTTTACCTATATATAAATCTTTGAAAAATTAAATTAATCAAAATCCCATTCATATACTTGGCAAAATTATGCACATTAACTTGGCTTATCGTTTTTTCCAAGTGTTTCGCATATTTGTATATTAACCGCTGAAAATCATAGGGCATAAATAAGTTTCGAGAGTCATTAAAGGTAAGTGTGTAACACTTGAATAATGAGTTAATTACAGCTTACATAAACATCATCACGTACAATTACATGCTTCGTGCTGTTTTCTCCAGATAAAAATTATAATGAGTAGGCTCCCTTGAAATGATAACAATTATTTTTACATTTGCAATATTAGTTTATGATATTTTTTTCTTCTAGTGCACTTGCCACAGTTGGATTTCAAGTAGCAAAACGAGTGTATTATATGTAAAACGCATGTGGGTTTTCACATTTATCAAAAGACAATCTTTTCACAAATAAAAAATATCCTTAACAAACTCCCAACTTGTCTGTATTCCCTCTAGTGGCTCCATTAAGGAGAGTATATAATTTTCTTGTTAAAAAAATTTCACAAAAATTGGCACACTCAATGCAGCTATCTGATTTCGGATAATTTCTCAAAGTGCACTTAGAAGCAAGTTGTTTGCTTTCAGGCCCAACGCTAATCAGCCGGAGCAAGGCGAATGATTTGCTGTTACCCATTTGATGGGTATCTCAATTTGAGGGGCTCGTGCCCGCCAACCGCCTTCCATGGTGCCGCCATCTCCCCTTTAAAACAGCCTCTTTTCGGCACACAAAGCACGTCGCCAACTTTTTATTTGCCTTTGCCATTCGTCGCACTCGTTTTGTGACACGCCGCACGCTATATGCCTCACCGTACCCCCTGCCCCGTACACCGGACGCCACCAGCTGTACACAGTACGTATACGTTATATTCCGTCCACGCCCGCTGCGCGCTTCGAGGCTGCGGAAAGCTCCGGCGGGTAAAAGTGAAAATGTACACAGTTTTGTTTGTGTTTACACTTCGCAAGCGTTTCAGATGCGTTGGCGCTACCCTCAAGACTCCAAACTTCAGCCCAGATCACGTTATTTTCGTGTTGCATTTTCACTTTCGTTTTTCCACAGGCGAACGAGAGGTATGCCACGGCAAAACTATTACAGAACCGAGACCGAGTTTGTTGGCAGCGGCAAGCCGCAAATTGCGCCGAACAATTGCACTCCAGAAGCGAATCAGAGAAATGAAATTCTTGTGTGCCGCCAGCAAATCTGAAGCCGACTGCAGTCGATTGTAAACTTAATTGAAAAACACATGTTGGCAGGTATTAAGAATTTCCCAAAGTAATTATCCGCGCAGGTTTAATGTTTCCGGGGCTGAAGAATCGGGGAATTCCGAAACCAGAACGGAACGCCAGATTACTCTGCTCCTTTGCTGCCAATCAAACTGCATTGAAGCCTTCACTCGCAGGTAATTTCGAAGCCAAAGGAAAGCAGAAGAGGAAATTAAGGAATTAAGAAAATGCAGTGCCACCCTCCTCATCATGTCAAAGGAAGAGCATTTTAGAGCAAGTCTAGATATCAAGCTCACGGTCGGTAAATAGTATCCTGCACAGGAATATCTCCTCTTAATACTTAAGTTCTCTTAATGAGTTTTAATTCAAAAAGTATATACAAATAATAATCAAATTCAGGGCTCCCACAAATACTTATTCACTCAGAACAACAGCTCGCACTTCAAAGTACTTTATAAACCCAACTGAATGAAGGCAACTAGTCAAGCTCACAATGTCTGACTGACTGACTGACAGAAGATGCTTGCTTCTCCTTAAGTGCTGGGGAGATGGGAAAATTTCCCATGACAGGCTGCGTTTCTGTTGTTTTGATCCACAAAACCGCTCAGCACGCTGTGTTTGTGCTTCAGATGCATCTGGGGATTTGGGCAGACAGTAAGCTAATAACTCCACCCTCTAATGGAAACATAAAGATCGTTGCCAGGCCATTAGGGAACTTCATTAATCATCTGCTCTTTTTGTCGGATAAAGTTCCTTTGTGCAGCTGCTGGGGGCTGTCTAAATATTTCATCAGGCGATTTAAGCTTTACGCTCTCCCGGCATTAATTATTCGGGGTCGTGGCATTGGCATCATGCAAATTAGTTTCCAACATTACAATTAGAACCTCTATCCAGGCCCTTTGCCCCGCAGCCGCACCCGCACCCGCAACCGCTCTCAACTGCGCTTAGTTATAGTTTTTGCTCGGTCTACCTTCATGCTCTAATATTCCGCTCTGATATAGTTGAGGCAAACTTTTCGTAGAAGCAGCATTTAATCAGATTTCTGCCCCCTCCCCCGGTTCCTGCCAAGCCCGCTCTTAGCCCGTCTTTTATGCTTTTCCATTTTCTATTCTCCGCTCGCCGTGCAGCGGCGCTCATCCGAAACGAAGTTTACCAATTAAGTCACAAAAGTTTGCCGAGTTCTGACATCCACGCCCCTTTGATCTAATGCAAGCCGATGTCCCAGACGCACATGCTCCACATTGGGGAGCCGGGGGTCACAGGGCTCGTAAGCAGGCCATCATCGTTTGCGACACGCCGAATGACCTGCGAAGCCACCAAGTACAAAAGTTAGACAAAGGCAACCAGTTTGGGACTGAGGCTGGTTGACAAACGGCGTCCACTAACGGTCGAAAATGCTCGTAAACGCGCCATGCTGGCTGCATCGTAACAGTAAGTATGTGACATAACTGTTAACTCCGACTCCGGCACCAACGGCGGCCAAGAACAAGTTGGTCGAGAGCCATTTGGCCATCTGTGGTGGCCTGAACGCAGGTGCACTGACCCACGGATACCCTGCTCCGCTGCCTAATAAATGGATTGTCATGGCAGCAAAGGTCAGCTTCCGCCTAAAGTCTGGCTGGGTTCCAGATTGTTGGAAAAGTAAGTACAAAAGTCTGAAAAAGTGAGCAGAAAGTGGAAAATGAAATAAGAATATTCTTATTCATTGAAACCATTTTCCGAGGCAGTTTAGCTTTCGCAAATTACTTGTATTGTTCTGCCATGTCTTAGTCTATTTCATAGACTACCTTAATGTGTTAGAGCGCGGTGAGCAATTCTTGTTCAAAAATTAATGACTCATTTTGTATTTACAAGAAACACACTGAATGTAAAGACCTAAAAAGGAAACTTTGTTTGCAAAGGCAAGAAAGGTCTTATAAGTCAAACACCTTTCAAAGTTTACTATCAAACTTTCAAGACAAGTCTGTCAAAACACAGACAGTTCGGTGCCTGTGAAAGCAACCATTCCCGCGAAGATACCCTCAGATGTCGTTAGGCTCACAGAAAACCATATTGATTCCAGTTACTTTTCTGTTCTAAGCACTTTAATGGGTGACAGAGCTTTAAGTCAAACATTCAGCCACGTTCTTCGCGGCTTCAACGAGCTGTTATGTCGACTTAACTGCTCTCACTCCACGCGAAATAATGGCTGCTACGTGAGTAAGTTGGTCGCGACCTTTTTGGTCTGGAATGGCTTTAATCGATTCCCGCGTAGGACTTTCGATTTCTACCGAGCCCTCGCCCAGCTGGCAGTGCAACCGAATCTCTCCTGATTGCGGCAAATGGAATGTTGTTTTCGCCAATTAGCCGCCAATTTGGCCGGAATGTTAGCGGCCCATTAGGCGCTGATTGTTTTACGGGGCGTTGTTGTCACTCCCCGACTAGTGCTCACTCGGATTGAGTGATTTACATGCGTGCCTAGCACCTGAGCTGTTTGCTTTTGGCCAAAAGCAGCGTGTCTGCTGATTCGCTGGGCTTTAGAAAGTCAGCTGGCATTCATGTCATTAAGTCGGTGCCGTAAACCCAAATTAAAATCGCTCACAGTCGCAGTGATGCAATCGCTGCCCTCAGTAAATTTCCTCAAATGACGTTTAATTCACAATCGCATTAGTTTCGGGCTCAAGTGGCCGTGAAACCCTCTAATACTGGCGAGGATGTCGGTCGGGGCGACAGCACTTCCATATGGAAACTAACTCTAAGAGCGGCCTGCATCTGCAGCTGTCGGCTTGATGATGAGGCAAGTGCTCTCGACAAGAAAGTTGCTTCTTCAGCATCTCTTTGGTCCGCAAAATTTAAAAGCTGGCAAAATGAAAGTGCGAGTCTGGCAAGTGGAGAGCAGCTCGGAAACCCACATGACTCACAAGGATGTGGCCCCACTCCCCGCCCAGCCACACGCATCTCACTCAACTGCACCACTAACCACAATTCCACGGCTCACTGGAAATTAATATGTGCGGAGACCACATTAAAAGGCAATGATATATGCACAGGAAAAGAGCGGATCAGATCAATAAATGGGTTCAAAGACTGAATTTAAGACAATCTATACCTTGATCTTTGGAATTATTGTTTGCTGTCTTTCAAGACATAAACACAGTATGGGAGAAGGGAAATCGTTGACTTTTCTGGGCGGCTTTATCATTTTCATGCTTTCATCTGGCTGTAAACTGTAAACACCACTTTGAAAGATATCATTTCTGTCTGTGTACTCCACTCCTCCGCACGTATCATTTTCATAATTTTGCAGTTGATCGACTGAGACGAGGAGGGCTTTCTTCGACGCATTTTTACGGGCTGTGAGCCGAAAAAAGAAAGTATCGTTAAACATTTGGCGACGCTTCGATTGCCGGCCGAGAGCTGGGAAGACGCTGCCGATTCCAATTCCGATTCCCTTTTGGCCAGTTGGGGTAGGCCAGCTGCTCGCTCGGCTTACGTAACACCTCTCGACAATTAATTACGGAGCAGCGCTCCGGCAGTGGCCAACCACTAAGTTGGCCCACACAGTGTGAGGCACAAAGCTACAGAGATACCACATAGAAATGCAGACGAACGGGAAATGAATGGACTTAGGCAGCAACAACAGTGTCGACAGTGAAATGTTAACAATCGGTTTCTTTTTGTCTTCTCGCTGGCCGCCTGGTCCTAGCTCATTAATTGTCCGAATTAAAGCTCGTGAATAAGAAGCTGTATTGAGCTCCTCCGCGATGATTAACGATGCCACTCACTGCGGCTCATCAATTACAACTCAATTTACCTGCCCCTGCGTAATTCCTTCTGGAGCGTTGCCGTCTCCTCAGCTCAATTCAATTTGCTGGCCTCTCCACTCGATTTTTGCATTCGAAGAAGAACTTTCCTCGCCAGAGACTTTCGCCTCAATTCGTTTCGTTTCTGTGTATTTCGAAATCGGAACTGCATTCACTGCCGCCGCGCTGCAGAGACGGCTCTTCGTTTTGGCCAGGTGAAAATGCTGGCCGAAACCCGTTCACTCACTTTGCTCACTTCCTTTGTCAATGCAACTGCCGCCGCTCGTTTCACTCTAACTGCACCGGAGTCCACTGGACACCACACACAATGCCCGATCCCGATTAAATATAGTGCAGCACACGCCACCGATTGCCCATATATTTTGGCAGTTATCTTAATCACGGGGCTCCAGAGGCCGCTCTTCAACCATTCGACTTTTTTTCCCGGCTTTCTCGTGCGCTCGCGTCTGCCGCGTAGCTCGCAAAGATTTCGACTGCCGGGCGAAAGCCAGCCAACGGCTCTCGGCGGGTGCGATCAACCAGTTTGATCGCCTCGCTTTCCGTAAGGCCTTACGTTACGTCGCGGCACGTAAGCCGCCGGAGCAGCTTGCGTAGCAAAAAGCGGCTTAAGAGCGCCGTGGCTTAAGAGAGAGAGCCACAAGCGCGGTGTCTTGTGGCATTAAGCCAAGGCCAACAGCTGGTGGCCCAGGCGACATCTACATAGAGAACAATTTAATATAATACATTAAATTTAATTTAAAACTACTACTTATCAATACATCTTAAAATAGTATTATTTAAAAGTTTCTAATTCCTATTATTCCATATACTAATAGTTAAGCCAAAAAGACAAGTCTTTAAATAAAATCCATTGAAGTAAAAAATGCAATTTTAAATGCTGTAAATAAAGTTTTATATTTTAATGTTAGCTGCTATACTTTAGTTGTTGAAATAATCGATTCAAATAGCTTCCTTCAAGTGTATTTTTCTCTGGCCAATCGGAAAATGAGTCGCTAATGAAAACGGTTGCTCTCCGGGCAGCATAGAAAATGTAATAAAAATAACCCTGTCGCCGTGAAATTGCTTGGCGATTTCGTATATGAATATATGTGTATATGAAACGCCATGTCATGGGACGAAATCGCATACTAACGGAAAGCGGTCACTTAGTCACTCAGTCAGTCGGTGATTTAGTCCGACTTTCGATTTTGTTTGCCCCAAGTGGGAAGCTGCGGGGAGCTCTGTTGCAAAAACTTGGCCAACAGCTGCCACAAAACTTTATTTAATTTGTTTTAGTTTAGTTTTTGTTCGAAGTTTTTCCCCGCCAAAGGCGTCAGTTAGAGTTTTGAAAAATCCATGGCCTCATACATAATTTAAACTCTATTGAAACTATTAAGTATGGCAAATTGCAAGCTAAGTGGAGTTTCAAAATAATAAAAATATCATTTGGCGTAGTTTTAACCTTCCACAAATACTCCGGAAAAAGCTCTAAATTTTCACATGAATAAAGCAGAAAATCCTCCCTTCAATCTGTTTAGTGTCGACCCATTTTGGCCTTTTTGTGCAACCAATAATAGATGGCTGGGAGCGGTAGTATGTGGCGCACATGTTGTTAGCGGCATTGTCGTCGTGGGATTACAGGATTAGGGATGCAGACCATCGGGACTACATGCAACATGCATCATTCAGTTGCGCACATCTGCGGAGCATTTTCAATTTCTATAAATATTTAAGCCGGACTAGTTCAGCAGCGTTAAGTGTGAGCAGATTTTCACTTACTTATTTCGATCGGCGAACTGGTTTCGTTGGCCGGTTTACGCATGAGAAAGTCGTCGTTAAGAATTGGCCAACTGAGCGTCACATTGTTATTAATTTCTGGTGACAAACTTTGCCATTGACTTGTGGCTAACAAGCGGAAACGCCCCACCCCACCAAGACAGCCCTCTGTCGGGCCACCAAGCCCCCGAACCACTGAACCACTGAACCACTGAGAAGCTCAAAAGCCAAAACGAAACGAAAGCCAGTTTATGAGACCGCAAAATCAATAACCGCTCTCAATGCAACCAACCTCCGGCAACAATGGTAACCAGTAATGTTTTCTAAAAGCCCAGCGCAAATCGGGGCCAGCTTCTTTGCGTAGACAATGGCTGAATTATTGGCGAGCACCCGAGCCCCAATCTCTGTATTGGCCATCCATGCCCACGAGAAAGTGCTCAGAGCGTATTCATTTAGCGCCTATTAAAAAGCCGCGAAAGATGTCAAAGAAAGCCTTCAGATATATGTCTGACATCCTCCATCATTGGCCACTGACATATGTCCAACAGCAGTCAGGGAGAGATAAGTGCCCAGAGCCCTGCAAACTATTATGTTAAATCTCGGGCTTTATCCTACACAGAGAAAATAATTGCTCATGCAAATATTTATAACTTTTTCGGTTTGTGTAATATAACATTTTATTGAAATTAATATCAAAACATGAATAAATATCTATTTAAACTCAATTAAACATATGTCTCCTTAATAGTTCCTTGAAACAGACAAGCCAGATTATAGAAAGATTTTCTTCTGGTGCACGAATCCGAATCTGATTGGTATGCGTCGACGCTTCCACAAGAGAGGGCCTTCGGTTTGCCGCAAAAATGCCTCGGCTGCTGCTGTCAATATTTGCGAACCTTTGCTTTGCATTTTATTCCAGTCATTAATTTCACTTTTACTCATAAATATGCTAATTGCCAGCTCACGCCGGTTCCGTAAAATGTTGTTAGCCGGCGACTCCATCGATTTTGAATGGCACACTCGCACCCAGAATGCCTTTGTTGGCATTGCGCAATCCGGCCAAGAAGAAAGTGAAATGGGCTTTCGTAATCAGCACCCTATGATGCTAGTGCTGATGACAATGATGATTCGGGGAGCGGAAGGTGTGACAATGACAAAAAGTAAGGCAAACAACACTTTCACAAGCAGCAAGTGCATAAGACCGTTACAGGCCGCCAAAACAAACCGCCAACTGGCCGGGCCGTTGACAGTTTTACAGCTGCCCAGCAGCCAAAAGCTGGTAAGCCGTCTCACCTGTCGCATCACGCATTCCCCAAAGAAATTTTTAATTAGTTTATTTTATTTTTTGTTTCATTTTCCGCGCTGCCTGGTGGGAACATTTCCCTTTCTGTGTGACACACACATAATTCACTGTCCCCTGCGGTCGGCCGCACGTCGGCGAACTGTGAACTGAGCTGCGAATATATATAGTATAGTAAGACGGTCCACTGGCTGACCTTTCGCCTGAGGTATAGCGTAGGCACTAATTGAATTGAAATCATACACTAATTTCCCTCGCCCGACGCCCATCTGGAGAGCAATAATGATTTTGTTACTAGATGGCTCGAAAGTGCCTGGCCTGGGGTACAAAATAAAGTTGTCTTTATTTTTCCCCATTTTCAGCTAAGTTATATGCGAGTACACAGATATTCTGTACACTTCCGTATGCGTGCGTCTATATATAGACGGAATATTCACAGTTCGGTGGCGTATACGCTATTTTTATGGGTCGTAGGCTTTTATGTTGCGGCTGCTTGAGTGTCTCGGACCCACAAGAGTGTCAAAGGTTAAGTGTTGGGCAGGTCAGCAGCTCTTTATGGCTGCGGTTGTTAAACCCGTAAAAGCAATGTCCCTCCTATCTGGCACACATTCTAAAAAAGCAACACATAAAATCTCAAAAGTAGCCTTACTTGCGTTCGTTTGGCTAAGCGTTGATTAAAATCAAACATATAAATTGATTGCCATTCTATTTATATTTCCATAGCAATTAATTTAACCTCTTTGGTTATAATTTATTTACAAAGTTCCTCTCTGAAATTATCCGCGCGGATGTCCTTTAGTAATCCAGTTTAAGCAGACTTTAAATAAACTCTGATTTGGTACATATGAAGCTCTTTGAACTCTCCAATTAAAACAACTTCTTCAGTCTTGTGGGATTTGTAAACAACATTTATTAAAATATTATTTAGCTTTGGTGTAGAACCTGCCGTTGGCGAGCACTGAAACTTTTTCTAATTTATTTTATAGCAGCTTGGACTGAGATTTATTTTCAAGTTTCAAGACTTATACATAGAGACTAACCTAGTTTTAGAGAATAGCAAACAGAACATCAATTATGACTAATCCTCAGCTTACACGATAACAGGAAATGAAGAGCTCTGTGAGAGAACGAAACGAAAGTATTTCCTAGGAACTGTTCATGGGGAACTCAATCGAAGTCTTTACTGTACTCGACTTATCAAATACCCGAAATTCAATTGGGGGCTCAATCAATTACTTTCCGGCATTCGATACTGAAGTGAGCAAACTAAAGCAGGCATTAGACTTAGTCCGACGATGATAGTGATGGATGATGGGCGATGAGATGAGATGAGATACATATGTATGAAGGAATAGATTACATATTTCTGTTCCTCGGGGCGCGTCTTAATTTAAGTGTAACTCAGCTTGGCTTTGGATCACTGGACAATATGTGTTTACCGTAAATTCTAATAGCTAGTCGCAGGTGCATCACTCAAACGCCGCTCCCGCCGCCCGCTGCTCCAGGGTTGCTGGCCGACTTAGTACTGTTCCAAACTGAAAATGTGTGACAAAATGCAGGGTCATAATCGATGGGCGATGCTCGGCGCATATAATGTCACGACACGGCAACGACAAGAGCTACAACCTGTCAAGGCGACGACAAAGGAAACTGTGAGGCGCATGCATACACTGAGAAAATTGTGTTCTTAAATCATAGCCAAACTGGGCAATCAATGCTTCAAGCACCCAAAAGGGAAAGCCCCTCCATTATGTGTCCCCTTTTGAAAAGGGATATTGAAAAGAATCAATAAATAATTCTTGCTGAATAGAACAATATCCACTTTAAAGGACTCAAATTCTTTACGGGTGGGCTTTTCCCTCAGTGTGTACTTGAAATTGCAGTCGCAGCTGGAACATTTGAAACAGAAAGAAGGACAGTAGCGGAGCATCGCGTTGAGCCTTGGAGCATGCAAATCCAATCAACCCGGCGACCGTACCCAGAGTACGTGTTTCCCGGCGTTACACAAAGGGATCCGAGCCTTGGGAGAGGCGACATGCTGGACCCTGGACCTGGAGCTTAGGGCTACGTTCTCTTCGTTCTTTACCGCGGCATCAGCTTGGTGACCTCCGAGGGCATGGGATTCTCCGTGAGCGCCACCGACTCGGTTATGGCGCTGCGCAGTCCGCACTCCTGGTGGCCGGTCATGAAGTCGGTGGCCGCCATGCTGCCGCCGCCGGCACCGCCGGGGGCCCCTGACTGGGCGCCGCTTTGGCCGAGCAGCTTAAGCTCGCCTTTGGAGAGATCGGTGCCCAACTTGCGACGCCGGCGAGCCGCCGCCGCCTGGACGTTGCAGCCTGTCGTGTGACCGTTAAGAGCAACATTAGTGGGTTCTGAGCAACGGCAGAGCAGTTCGTGAAATTCTTTACGGAAGTTGTCGTTGAGCCAGCCGTAGAGCAGCGGGTTGGAGCAGGCCGAGCTCATGCCGATCATGTGGCAGACGGCGTAGGCCACCAGCATCTTCTGCGTCATCACCGGCCGCTGCATGTCCGCATACAAGTTGAAGAAGTTCAGCGGCAGCCAGGAGACGCCGAAGATGATGGCGATGCTGATCAGCAGACAGTTGGTGCGCTTCATTCGCCGGCCGCGTTCCACCTTGCGCTGCGCGGAGGCCTGCACGGTGACCACGGTGATGCGGCTCTTCAGCTTGTTGTAAATCCCAAAGTAGGCGACGGACACGATCAGGATCGGCACCAGATACTGCACGCACAGCGAAAAGATCGAGTAGTAGAAGCGCCCGTTGCTGCTCGGCCAGTCCTCGATGCAGTAGGGGATCGTGTCCTGCAGCCCGATCTGTTGCAGCAGCTGCGGCGTCTCCGTGTTTATCATCTCCTTGTAGATGAACAGTGGGGAGGCGAGTAGGATGGCCAGTGCCCAGATGCAGGCCAGGATCGTCACTGCCCCCACGAACTGCAGGCTGTCCCGAGTGGGGTACACGATCACCTGCAAGTCGTAGAGGAAAGTTGAAGAGAAGGCTTGGTTGATGAGCAAGTAAGATAGATTTTTTCTCTTAGCTAATAACTATACTTTTTATACATTTAAATAAATTAAATTTGAAGCTACTTCTTCAGGGTATTGTAATTGGTTAGACTTATTTTCTTTTCAAATAACAAAAACTTTGCTCTCTATAGCCTCAATAAAAAACCATTAACATTATTATACTTGTTTCTGTAGACTTCCAGTTCACTTAAAACCTAAATCAACATACGGAAATTACTCGATAAGTGAGAAAAGTTTGCATAGGATTAAATGCTTCTGATAATCTGTTTATTAAATTTTAATGCTGACACGTTAATAAAAGCAATTATACCATTATTTATTATTAATTTTATTATATTCAAGCAATTTGAAGCCCATGCCCCGCCAGACTTTAATTATATCTTTAATCGTGGGTTAAGCATTCTGGTAATTGCCAAATATTTATTCAGAGCCCATCGATTTTCCCTCAACGTCCAATTTAATGGTTACAAATTGAAGCCATTTACCTCATTAATATCGGGGAATGACTGGCCCCACTCGATTGGCCCCATTTGCATGCTAATGTGGGCCCAAAACAAGGCCCGAAAAATCGTAAAAGGACTAACCTGATACCGGTCGAAGGCGATGGCCGTTATGGATATTGTCGACACGAAAATGCAAAGTGCCTGCAGCATGGCAATCGTTTTGCACAGGATGGAGCAGGACCCATAGGGCCAGTATTTGGATAGGATCTCCATTAGGGTCAGCGGCATGGTAACCAGGCAGAGGAGTAAATCTGAAAAGCCACGCGGATGAGGCACAGATTTCCTTTTGGCCTCCCGAGCTTCGCGAAGCACTCACCCGAGATGGCCAGGTTCAGGATGAAGAGGTTGCGGGCGGTGCGCATGATGGGCTTGCGGACCACGGCGATGACCACCAGAGTATTGCCCAGGGCTCCGAATAGGATTAGGACGCCGTACATGGTGATGAGCATGTGGTACCAGGGACTGTCCACCGCCCGGTTGCTCAGGTATCTATCGATGAGGACCGGATCCAGCGGCAGGCTCCCAGTCTCATTCAGCTCCGACATGTTGGTGGAGGTCCCGTTGAGGGCCGCTTGGGCTGTGCCCACGACTGCGTCCAGGTCCAGGTAATCCAGGGGATGTCTGTCGTCGAGATAATGGACACTGTTGTCCCCGCCGCCGGCGAATCCGCTTAACCTGTCCGCAGCAGCCAGGTGCACGGATTCCGTCTGATTCATGCTGATTATCTGGCAAAACAGAAGAAGAGCGGCTCATTATTATAAAAATCCTCAGCGCAAACACCCAATTGTCAGGGGAACCAAACACAAGAATGGGAGAAACTTCGCGTGCCACATCACGTATGATTTATGTGATTGGCTTGCCGCACACGCCACACACATTTCACCAAGCTGTGAAAGGCCATTCTAGTGGTTTATGGGGCCGCCCAAATATACAGGGCAATAATCGAACGCAAAGTTTGCTCGGTGCCAGTAGGTGGCCCTGCACCAAAGGATTCTATGGGTATTCGACATGAATGGAAGTTGGTCTGTCTTTTGTTTCTAACCTGCACTGCGGGAAATGGAATATAAAGTTCGCAGTGCAGTTCTTATTTTATATGTTCCAACTTAAATAGTAAAAACATACAGGGGAACTTTGTAGTTTAATGCCTTTATGAATACTTCATTATTTTATTAAAGAAAATATTAAAGTCTATTATCTTTGTTCCCTTTAAATTTTATGAGTTTAAAGAAAGACATCCTGTATTGATGTCTAGAAAATACCTTCTTAATGACTTAAACAAATCATTGAAAGCTTTTTGCAGTGTGCTATTTTAATAATTTAACTGAGATCTTTAAAGTTGATAAAAAGTTTGAACAAACGCCCCTAGTATTCGCTTTTTAATGCCTTTCTGGCCACAGACAATGGCGGTAGCTCACGGAACTTACAGAGCAAATTATCTGGCTGGTAGTAGCTTCACAAAAGTTCAATCTTTCACGTTGTCTTAACTTTTAAAGTTTGGCCAGTTCTTTTATTTTCGATTACAAATGTATGCCATATCTCATTTGAAATTGCTGCGTTGCGTGGCTCAAGAGTGTAGTTTCTTCCCTTTACCCCTAAAACACATGAATATTCATGGAACACGGCCATGATTTATGCAGCACATCAGGGCGAGACATGCATTTAATTGGAAAAAGTCAAAAATGTTTTTTTCCATTCCCAGGATGTAATGTGTGCCTGATGGGCTGGCATATCTCCTGGGCGGGCTGGCGTCGAGGGACGGCCATCAGATACAGATACCGATACAAAGTCGGGTTATAAATGACGACATTTGCTAAAAATAATTGTGTAATTTTATGCGCCAAATGGCTGCGCACTTGTCAGTATCGATAAAAGCGGATGGCACGAGACGAAGGTGGGTGATTCAGACTTATTGGGGCGCCTAAAGGTAGGCATTACCACTGACAGCTGCGATAAATGAGGCGCTAATAAATCTCGCCAATCAGGGGATTAACTCCATGGGGAGAGGGCGGGCATTCGGGGGGCGGACATGGGGGGACCTAAATAAACCGAAGACAAAGTTGCCATGGAAATTTAATTTTAAGTTGCCCGGCAGTTAATTGACTAATATTTGCTCGGCCAACTCAAACATGAGAGCCCCAAGAAGTTGGCCTGCTTCAAACGGAGGCCTGCAGACCGCACATGGCCAGTGG
Source organism: Drosophila punjabiensis (assembly GCA_008042585.1). Taxonomy (NCBI): domain Eukaryota; kingdom Metazoa; phylum Arthropoda; class Insecta; order Diptera; family Drosophilidae; genus Drosophila; species Drosophila punjabiensis. The sequence continues at coordinate 51,481 of VNJR01000518.1, forward strand.
CCAAGACAGTTTGTATCAACTAAAATCAGTTAAGGACTCCTGCTACCTACGCACATAATAGAAAAGTTTGAGCAATGAAGCTCCTGGCAAGGAGAAGCCCCTGGGTTGATCATCAATTTGTTGCAGAAGTTTCAATCACAGTCCGTACACGACTGGGGAGGAACTGACTTGCGAAGGTGGAAATTGAATTTCCTTGTCTTTTTCCGCCAAGCATTGGAAACCCATTGAAATGCTGCTTTCTCGGCTGAGTTGAGACAGAAGAAAAAAGCAAGTGACAAGGGAATTATGTAAAGTAGCCTCAAGTTATCGGCAGTTGTCACAGATTTCGTATAATATTGTGGAATGTGCCAGTGCTTCCAGCGTGTTTTCTCCAACCGAGTTTTCGCTTCACTGGATAAGCGGAGCATGACAAAGATTTTAAATGCCAGGCCATTTTCCGAACAGGCTCGGAAAACTCCAGTGGCAGCTGCCCGCTGGCATTTTGACTCAGCTATTTTTGTGATTTATTTGCTCGATGGTTTCCCGTTTCGCCCACAACAAGACGCATTTGATTGCCGTTTGTGCGATTTGTTTGCCACACTCAAACTCGCACTTTCTGGCCCCTGCCGGCTGACGAATTTATCAATTTGTTATTGGCTGTCCCAGGCACCCTTTATTCCTGCTCGCAGGACATTTACTTTATTAATTGTAGGCAATTTCGCTTGAATAGAAGGAAGCTGTGATTGGCTCATCTGTTCCGTTGGTCAGCTCGAATTTATTCATACGCCCTAAGCTGGAACATCTGTCGGAGAGGCACAACTGGTTTCCTTGTGAATTAATCAAGTAAGCTCCTTAAGGAGCGAACACAATCCGTAGCCCGCTGACACGAGTCCTTTGCCATTTAATCATGTTCCGACTACCGCTTAACACTTCTTGGGTGTCAAAGGAAAGCCACCGAGTGCTTGGGTGTCGCTTCGGCTAAAAATACAAATCTGTGGCTCACGAAATTGCAATACGATTGCGTAACCAGGTTAGCAATTATTATGTAAGTTGATATGTTTTTTGCACGGCTTTCAAGCCTTCTTCAAGTTTTTTTAAATTGCCAAACCAGCAATGAGCCTTATTTTGTAATTTGTAAACGTATTGTGCCTCCTCCGCCTCCAACCTGGCCCTGCAAATGTCAAATAAATGGGAGGTTTCATCGGCCATATGGCAAAGCCAGACAGATTTCCTCAAGCAGCAGCTCAGGAACAAACTTTTTCATTTTATGAACAAAGTAATTTCGTTCCGTTTGACATCTACTACGAAATGGCTTCGTGGGGCGCGCGTTTTAAGTATTTATATTGCAATTACACTCACCATCGTTCCGGCACTCTCCTCTGCCTCTGTCGGTGCCTCAGGATCTGCCCCGGGGATACAATCTATTCAGTGTATTGTATTGTCTTCCTGGATGTCGGTTGTTGTTCGAGCGTCTGCGAGTGACTTTCTGTTGTTCCGACGCTGTAGTTGCTCATTTAGCTTCCGATTTGGATTGCACTCATGGGATTGCCCGCCTTGAAATCACAAGAAGAACACAGTTGGCTAATGCATTGTTTTGTTTCAGCAACTTAAAGGATACGCTTGGGCTTGCTTCCCAACGACAAAATGTGACAATATTTCTGGGCGTTGCAGCTTCCCGTTTTCAGCTAACAGCTGCAAAATTGGCTATCAGCAGAATCAACTTAATTAAAATGCTTAAGATTCTCAGAAGTTGGGACACAGCTTAATCCTTGATCCTGCAAGAACACAAGCCCCGAGCGACAAAAGTTTGCACAACATTGTTGTACTTCACAAACGCCTTCGGGTGACTGCAGTTTGCATGCATAACTTGCCAAAAATTTTGCAGAGCTGATTGCTTGGATGTGCCTCTACTTTATCAGTTAACCCTGTTGCTCTTGTTCTCGCAAATTTCCTGAACCAACCAAAGAGTCGACTCTTCGGGCCTTATGAACTTTACTTGAGCTTTAATAAAGTTTGTCCTTACTCTGAGATTGAAAAAAAGTATTGACAAAATGGAAATTTCAGAAGTTATTATTAAGAAAAACGCTTTAGTCAAAAGCCTCTAACATAATTTTTTAATCTATATATATTATATTGTTGGGTATCATTTATCTATAATAAATAACTAAATAAATGCTCACTTTTAAACTAAACTAATCTTCGATTTTTAAACAGCTTTATTTTATTGTGAGCTTAAAACAATTTTAAAATTTAGTAATTTACTATTTAAATTCACGTTTTTAAATATACACCGATAAAATCTTCTTTCAAGATATTCATATAAGATTTATTCATTTTCTTAAATGAAAATCTTAATATATGACTGAAAATTCCAGAAAAAACGTGTTTTTATGCTTCATTTAAACACAAAAAAAAAAAAACTTAAAAAAGGAAAAAAAATCTTAACAGATGACCAAAATATGCTTGTGCTACTTTCGTAAGCAAGACTTCTGAAAATGGCGAAAAGTCTTGAACTTTTTTCTCAGTGTACAAAACACAGCTTAAAGCACTTATTTTCTGAGATGGATATGAAAGTCAATAAAACCTGAAATATAATAAAAATATCTTACAAACTTAGGATTTAATTCTAGACACCTATAAAGACAAAATAATTAAATTATGTTAAAATAAAAAAATTATTTATTTTATTTATTTATTATTTATTAAATCCATCTCTTTAATGGTTTTAATTGAAGTTATAGCCTACTATGGTATGCAAATTTATATCAATAGCTAATCACTACCTGAAACAGTTTTCTGTTATGCATTTATTCCAAATATCTTTTGTAAGTTGATGTTGTTAATCTTTAATGATTTAAGGATCGAACAACGAAAAAATCGTTTAAGCCCTTTAAGCAGCTTTAGTCCTTTAGTCTTTTAATTAATTTTAAACTCTTCGAAGAAAATGCGTCCGGAGAGAAACTACGCCTTCGTATTTCATAATTCCTGTTCACTGTTTGTCTGCACATGGTTAATCATTCACATCATTATAGTTTTAATTGCCACAAAATTCTTGTCACTATTTTCTTCTTTAATCCACGTTCTTCCGTCCATATAGTACACTATGCTTTTTGTTTATTGTTCAGAGTCCATCAATAGTGTCATTAAAATAATTGCTTTTCGTATTGGTTGAACTGCAAATCGTTCAGATCTCATTAGGCGTGATGCATATTCGGTATTAATTTTGTATTAACTTCCACTGTTTCTTGCTGAGTTTCCTCAGTAATTTCGGTAAATTATAATTTCTGCTCTTTGCCCGCACACGTCACTTGGTATTACGGACTCTAGAGATCCGTTTTCCCGGGAGACTCGCGGCGAAATAATATTTTCTTTCGATTAATTCGCAACTTGCATTTGAGATTCATTGGAGCGCGGTAGCGGGAAAATAATCATAATAAATACAGACAGCGACGAGGCGTCCGGCAGGCTATTAGCGAATTTCCGCGGACCACTTACGGCGCAGACCACGAATACTCGTAAATGTCGAGGCTCCGGCGGCCCGTGCGAAATTTTCACGCCTTTAGCAATTTAATGGCGGCACATCGTTGGAAAAACAAACACAAGCCACTGTGTCGAGGGCAGCATACCTCTCAGAAGTCCGAATTCTGTGTAGATCCCACGGATTCTTGGGCATCAGCGTTTTTAGCCGCTTCAAAATTCTGAATAAATATGCGGCCGCATTTTGATTGTTTCGCTTGTTCCAGTTCACGCCTTTTTTATTACAATAAGTTCGAGTGTTTGGTTTGGCTGTTTACTGATCTCCGATAACCACACGCGTGCACAGTCAGCGACCATCTGTTGGCTTTTGGTGCGCATCCCCTGCTTATATAGCCTTGCCTTTGAACCGCCGCGCTGTTCCTGCTGTTGCCTGGGGCACTGTCCGCGTTGCGTATACGCCGCGTGGCACACAAATCGCGACTGACAGCGCCGCATTTTCTCCACAGGCCTTGGACCTTCGCCTGTGACTTTGTTTTGGGCCATCAGCTGTGCGAGCTTTCTTATCACTGAAGCTAAGGGTGGAAAAGCTTCGCACATTGGGTCAGGAGTCCCCAAACAACTCCAGCGAGCTTTTGTTCAAGGAACTCAATATTCTGTTGTCATCGCCATTTCCTAGGTCGCCTCTTATGTAGTGACGAAATAAAATAAAACGCGTTATAAAAGTCATTGTTTTGAAGCTATCTGGTGCTTATTGATAACGTATCTATTAAGGGGGTGAGTCTTTAAACATGTAATAGGCAGTCTGAACTATCAAAAAATAATCTAAATTGTAAGCAGTCACGCAACCTAAAATACTTAAAGAAAGACTTTTAAAGCTTATTTTTCTCTTCAAAACAAAGGATTTGTTTTTTAAGTATTGTGGAAATTTAAGTTTCTAATTTCATTTTATTTTTATAATTATTATTTAAATAAAGAATTAATCTACTTTTGAATATCCAAAAGCTTCTTTGAATCAAGAAGTCTTAAAAAATTTGTGGTAATTTTAAGAACGGCGTCACTGGCATATATCGCGGTTTGATACCGAAGGCCCTCTGGTGTTTCCTTGTAAAGGCTTGAGAAGTCCGAGGTTTCCTCACTGCCATTGTAAATCATTACGGGCTTAAAGAGATTCGCAAGTAGACCTTAAATTGAAAACAGTGTTATAAAATCAATAAATACCCTTTTAAAATAACATTTGACTTACTCATAAAGCGACGGCGTTCGAACTGAAGCTGGTACTCCTGAAGGCTGGGGACTAGTCCCGTGTAGGATAATTTCTCAAGATTGCTCTTCAGAGCATTGTAATGGTGCGCCACGAGCTCAGCTTCCCGATCCTTAAGCTCCTCCCTCAGGGAAGTAGTCAAGAAGTAGTGCAAGTCGATGGCTGGCGAGGTCCAACTTCCTAGTTGAAAGTCTATGGCAACAGCTGACTGGGGATTCCCCTCTGCATCAAACTGAAACATGACGTTGGTAGTCCAACAATCGCCATGGGTCAGAGTCTGTAGTTCATTATCTTCCACGTCGAAGACGCGAGCTCCGTACTCCATAATATGACTGCTCAATTTCGCCAGCTTGTCGCCGTAGCTCTTCTTCAGATTCGGCTGGCCATCTACGAACCTTAAGAGAGCCCGAAACAATCCTGTAAATACTTCCCTGTAGGCGACTTTGTCCCGCGAGAAGAAATGGGTGTAAAAGCACTTGGTAATTAGTTCCGGATGGCGTTGCTTCAGGACCACGCCTGCGGCATGGAACTTTGCCAACATTTCCAGAGTCAGCTTGGTGTGAGGCATATCCAGCAGCTTGACTCGGTCCGCGTTGACGTACTTATAGGGCGCCAGGTCCTCCAATATCATGGTGCTGTGCTC